>NDGN011190162.1:0-15749 GCA_002564285.1 Tympanoctomys barrerae | reverse complement strand
GCTTTGCTGAATCCCTGTGTCTGAGTGACTTCTTCCGCGGGACGGGAGCGGCTCCGGACAACTGATTAAGTCAGAGCTCTCATGATCCAATCAGTTACCAAAAGACCATGAGCTGGCAACCAAGACTTTTAGCACACAGCCTGCAATGGCTATGTTTTAGATCCAAATCAAAACACAAAAATATGATAAAAGCCCCGTAACTTCAGGTCAATGCATATAAATACAAATAACCTCAATATAATAGCAAATAGAATCCAGCAGTATATTAAAGCATTACGCACCATAATCAGTGGCATTTACCCAAGGAATGCAAGGAGGGGAAATACACTAATGTAAGATACCACATTTATAGAAAGTATAGTACACGGCTATCCCAACTGATGCAGAAAAACCACCTGACAAGACCTAACTCCCTTTCATGACAAAATTACTCAATTAATTAGGAATAGAAGAAAATTTCCCCACAATAAAACACATGCACAAAAAATCTATAGCTGAAATCATATTCAACAGTGAAATAATGAAAGCCTTTCCCCTAAGATCAGGAATAAGAGAAAGATACCAATTTAAACCACTTCTAATCATCAAAGTACTAAAAGGTTGCACCTTGTAATAAGGTCTGGGCAGAGAAGAGGCATCCAGATTACAAAAGAAAAAAATAATCTTTATCGGTCGATAACACTATATTGTATGTAGAAGATTTTAAAAAGTCTACAAAATAACTATTAACTAATGAACAAATTCTGGAAAGTTGTCAAACATATAGTATACAAATATGTAACTATTTTCATAAGCTAGCAATGAAAAATCTGAAGACAGAATTAAGAAAATCATTACAGTAATATCAAGAAAATAAAACTTACGAGTAAAAAAATAGTTGTAATGTTACTAAAAACTTTAAAAATTGTTCAAATTAATAATTCAATAAATGAAAAGACTTAACTATTGTAGTGATCTTCAGATTCGATACAGGCCTATCAATATCCCAATAGCTTTTTTGCAGAAATGGAAATGCCAACTGTAACATCCATAATTAGGGTCCACAGAAGGGACCCTAAATAGCTAAAACAATCAACAACAAGGCTGAAGCTCTCACAATTCTCAACTTCAGAATTCACTACTAAGCTTCAGTAAGCAAAACAGTGAGGTATTAGCACAAATATAGAGATACAGATGAATGGAATAAAATTGAGAGTTCAAGAATAAACCCTTACAAGGCTGGCCAAATAGCTCAAAGATCAAAGCACCTGCTTAGGCAAACACAGGGGCTGGGAGTTCGATCCCCAGGCCTGCTATGCTGCCTCCCCCCCACCCCCCGCCGGAGGGCATGTTGAGACAGCGACTGAGACTGGGCATGGTGGCACACACTTGTAATTCCAGCACTTGGGAGGCTGTGAACAGGAGGATCACTACAAGTCTAAGTGAGACCTTGTACACCCTGTCCTAAATTAAAAAAAAAATAAATAAATAAAGAATAAACCCTTAAATCCATGACCAATTAATTTCCACTAGGTTAAATTAGCAATGGGGAAGAAGTATAATCTCTAACAAAAGAGGTTAGGAAAACTTGATATCCACATGTAAAAGGATGAAGTTGGACCATCAATACATACTATATATAATAACTCAAACTGAATAAAAGACATAAATTTAAGAGGTAAAATGAAGTCATAAGGACAAGACTTTAGGGCCGGCCAAATACCTTGGGGTGGGGTTGGAGGGGTTGATAGCCCACAGCATGCTGAGACTGCAATTGAGACTAGGGGTGGTGGTGCAGGCCTGTGTTCCCAGCCCTTGGGAGGCTGTAAACAGGTGGCTCACTATGAGTCTGATCTAGTATTAAGACTCTGAACACCCTGTAGGCCCTTCCCTAAAATACAAAATAGATAAATGAATACAAGACTTTATGACTTTGTATTAAGAATAATGCTTCCTAAAATAATGACACTAAAAGCAAGAACAACTAAAGGAAAAATAAAGTGGACTTCACCAAAATGTTAAAACATATGTGTATATGAAAGATGTTCAGGTTGGTAAAAAGACAATCCAGAGAATAGAAAGTACCTCCAAATTACACATCTGAGAAGGGTCTAATATATAGAATACATTAAAAAAAACCCTATTTTTCTTCAAAAAAAAAATAAATAAAAATAAGTAGCCAAGAAGTACCAGAAAAGAAGCTCAATGTAATTAGTAATTAGGGGAACTGCACATCAAAGTCAAATTAAGATACCATTTTATACCAGCTAGAATGCTCATTCATAATTATAAAACAAATAAAAACAGGAGTAACAGGTACTGGTGCAAAAACTGAAATTCTCACACATTGCTGGTTAGACTGTAAAAACCACTAACACTGAAAAACATGTCAATATTTTTCAAGAAGCTGAATATAGAATTATCATATAATGCAATAATTTCATGTTTAGGTATATATCAAAAGATGAAAACAAGTGTTTGAACAAAAACTTGTAACACTCATAGTCAAGATTCCCAATAGCCAACATAGAGAAGCAACCCAAAAGCTACATACAGATAAGCTATGGATAAACAAAATGTGGTAGAGCTAATGAAATATTATTTAGCAAAAGAAAAGAATGCAACAATACAGATAGAACATGATTATATTAAGTGAAAAAGTTTGACAAAAAATAATATTCTAATGCCATACAATACTAATTAACAGAAAATACAGTGTTTAAATGTTGTATACTTGATAGAGTACATATGCTTTAAGGGTATGCTTTATCACTTGCCTGATAAGTCTCTTACGCAGCAGGATCTGAACTACTAAAACATTAAATAATGTCATTAACTCTTAAAACTGTTCAAAGGTTCAAGATGTTTACTATAAAGTTTCAACTCTACAGTACAGCTCCTAAGTCCTATAATGAATGGTCTCATATTATTTTCTGGCCTCAGTCTAACTTCATTTAATAACCTATGTTCCAAGCACAGAGCTTAGAATAAGCACAAAGCAAGACATACAGTACCTCAACCTTATGAAGTTCAAGAACCAGAAGGAAATACAAAACAATAAAATATTAAGACTGGAGGAAAACAAATATGAAGTATCGTAAAATCTTAGTATATTTATCATATCAGACTGTGGTGTAGGAAAGGATGGACTTCTTGGAAAAGTGCCATTAAACTAAAACAGAAAGAACACTAGGTGAAGAACATAACATGTTCCAGACAAAGAGGAAATAATATGGGAACTAAACACTACAGCAAAAAAAGTTACTCAAGCTCGACTTGGTGCAGCATGCCTATAATCCCTGCACTCTGGGAGACTGAGACAGGAAGACTGCAAGTTGAAGCCCAGCTTGGGCAAATGAGGGAGGCCTTATTTCAAAATTAAAAAATGAAAGGACTGGGAATGCAGTCCACTGTGAATGACTTGGGTTCAACCCCCAAACCTGTAAAAAAAAAAAAAAAAAGTAGTGGTTACTTCTGTAAGGTTAAAATATTGGGTTGGAGAGGAGCTAAGAAAAAGTTTAAAAAAAAAATAGGTTCTCTAACTTGAATAAAAAGTCATTAGTTTTATTTATTTTATTTTGTTATTTTTTGGCAGACCTGAAACCTGAACTCAGGCCCTTGTGCTTGCAAGGGAAGTGCCTATTCTACTGAGCCATTTTCCCAGCCCCCCCATTACAGTTTTAAAAGGAAGCAAAAAAGAAAAAAAAATCACTGCATCTAGATATTGCCTATCTAATTGTCTGTGCGGCACATACTACCTGTTTGGTATTTATTCCAAGGTGCTAAATCAAAACATTATCTAGTAGCAAGACAAAACAAAAAATCTAAATTGATTCTATAATCTGTTTCATGTAAATACAGACAAATACTATGTATGTATACTAGAGATTATACAGTGATAGCAGCTACAATAAAAGCCTTGAAATTAAAACTAGAGTGACTATTAGATTGAAATACCGCTATCCTGTCAAAAACAAAATATGAAAGTAAAAATACTGCTAAGCAACTAATCACTACTGAAGAACCAGCAATTACAATGGAAGACCCTGCCACATGTAACAAAACAAACCTTTTCCACCATGCCTGTATGAATATATGACAGCTATGTATCTGAAAATGGGTAATGTAAGCTTATCTTGTCAATATGAGATAAAATTTAAAAAATTATTTTTTAACCTTTCCAGATTCTGACATTATTTTAACTTACCACAGTGACAGATTCACTTTTACTTTTGTATGCTAGATACTTCAGATAGTAGATTAGTCTAAAGGCAATCAATGTTTGAGACTTACTAGTCCCAGAATGCCCCAGGGACCACACTAGTAAAACAATTCAAAGAAAAAAATGACCTCAGAAAGAACTACATTCCATGAAAATCAGTAAATATATTAATAGCAGCATTTTGCTGTAGAACATTCTTATAGTTGGAAAACTATTTTGTCAAAAAAAATTTCAACCAGGTGATTTTAAAGATCAGTCAGAAAAATTCAGTGAGAAATTCTGTCATGAATATATTCCTATTAAAAAGTTTTTACCAATAAAGCTTGGCTATTTGTCAGTTTTAGATAAATATTTATGTATAATGAAAAAGACAAGCAATATATGTCTCTGTCTTTCAAAATCAGTTCAGTTTATTTTAAAATAATCTGAATCCCTTTTAGAGCCCATTAAAGCTTGAAAAGATTTTTCTGGGATGATGAGAACCCTGCTAAACCAGGAAAAACATGCAATAAAAATATATTATTTAAAATCATGCCACCTCTTAACATACACATTTTATCTTGACTGTATTTTCACATTTTTCCTTATATCTTTCAGAAAATAATATATTTCCCTTTTCAGATGAAGAAACTGTGTCCAAAAAGAAAATACATGACTTTTGCATATTTATTGCAGTAAAGATAAACCAGATATTTATTGAATATATAACAAACTTAACTAAAAATAGAGAATCCAGACTAAAAAAAAATTCTGTTGAATCATAGACAAATTGGTCTGGTGAAAAGTATGTTTAAAATTATTATTATTATTATTTGATCAGGGATGAGCTTAGCTTCGACAAAAGTCAAAGACAATAGATTCCAATTTAAAGACAAATTAGAAATGGAATGGGAAGGAAACGAAGAGATGGAAGGCAGGAGAGGGGGAAGAGGAAGGGATGTAAAAAGAACTGAGATATGTTCTACATGCACCAACTCCCCACAATGAACAGAATCATGTACTGCAAAGTCGGGTCAATAAAAATTTTTAAAAAGGAACTGATATCACAACTATTTAAACCAACCTGTTCCATGACAAGTACTTCATAAAATTACGAGTCTCCTACAAATATTATCTTATACTTGACAGTCAAATGCGTGAAAGGGACCAAAAAAGCAGAAACAGCTGGGCAGTAACACCTCCATTAATACAACCCTCAGCAAAGAAAAAGCCACCGCCTCTCGTTCCCATCATTTCAAAACCCCGGCTGTGAGCCCCAAGCTGAGGACCGGGCGCTCCGTGACCCTACGGGATCTATCTACGGGGGCAACGGAGCGCGGGCAGCAACGCCTCTAGCGCTGCGGGCCACCGAGGCAGGAGGGTCTCGCTGCCCACAGCCCCCATCTTCTCGCGCCCTCCCGGGGCTTCGCGACGGCTTCCCAGCCCCCAACCAGGCCGCTGACGTCTCGCAGCCGCCAAGTACACCTGGGCCCAGGGATGGCCGGGAGGTAGGACACAGTCGGGGTATCACCTTTTGAGGTATCTGGCGTCCTCCCCTTGCATGGCGGCGGCGACGGCGGAGGCTCACAGGCCTGGGGGTTATTTTCGGGGATTCGAGTCAAACACCCTCAAACCAAGCGAACACACTGCAGAGGCCGGTGAGGCGTGGCAGCGGCGGCGCTACGGTTTCCACGGTGAGGCCGTGGCTCCTCCCACAACAATGGTCCCCAACTGCCGCCCGGAAACGCTCAGGGGCTCTGGCCAGCCGCTCCTCAGGCGCATGCGCCCGCAGCACAGAACCCGGATGCGCAGGCGTAGTCGGGGGCTTTGGGCCCTGAGACCAATCTGGCGCGCGCGGAGAAGCGCAGGAAGGTTTGGGTGTTCGGTATTTCTGTGTTCAACTCAAAGAGCGGTTCTCTGGACACTGCCCCCTTGAGGATGGGAATAGAAAGGGCAATAACAGTCTGCAGAATTGGAATTTCAGGTCCTTAGTTTGGAAAAGGGAAAGTCGATGAGTTTTTTACTAACAAATGGAGCAGCACTATGGAAAAGGTATCGGGGCTGTGAAGCTTTATTCTCGAGATAGGCATGACCTGCCGCAAAAATGCACATGATGTCAACCGTGAAAGCGGCAGGTCTGTAATTTCCAGTTCAATTTTGTATTAGTTTGCAGAATGAATTTTTGAAAAAAAATAGAGAATATTTATTGAATGAATAAACTGAATAAACAGAATGAACTGCAGCATTGCAGGTATAAAGTGATTAGATTTATAGGCAGAGTGGAGAAGAAAAACTGGGTTTCAGACGTACCATGAAGTTCATAATACATCCTCTCCCTCCAAGAAACAGCTCTATAAATTTCAATTCCTTCACTGTCCTTCACTCAAGTACTTTTAGAATTGTTCCTTCTGAGGTGGGCAATTGTTAGTAGTGCAGGGAAAAAGGAAAAAGATACGGAAAATAGGAATATTTTGAAGTAAAATAAGATTGGATTTTGTAACTGTAATACAGTATAATACAGAGGTGATCAAAACCTGAAATTTCTTCTCTGTAGACTGAAAGAACGACTATAACATTATATGATGCTATAAAAGTGAGACATTTTTGAGGATATAGACTATATCTCCCTATATAATAAGTGCTGGCCGAATACCTCAGCGGATTAAAGCACCTGCAAGCAGGCTCAGGGATCAAAGTTTCGATTCCCAGGCCTGCCATGCCAGCCCAGCCCCCGAGGTGTGCTGAGACCGCCAGTGGGCTTGAGCATGGTGGTGTGTGCCTGTAATCCCAGCTCTTGGGAGGCTGTAAACAGGCGGATCACTGCGAGTCCAGGTGAGACCCTGAACACCCTGTAGACCCTTCCCTAACAAAATACAATACTACTACTACTACTAATAATAATAATGTATCAATAGATTTGAAGATGGCAGAGCACCTACATACAGGTTCCAGGTAAACTGAAACTTTAGGACTTGACTCAAGTAAAAAATGAATTGCATATGAATGTGATAGCTGAGCCTGTCTAAATCTTAAAGCAGAGAATGAGCCTATCATGTTGGCATTTGCCTGTAATCCTAGTGCTCTGGAAGGCCAAGGCAGAGGATACAAGTTCAAGTTCCAGCACAGCCTGGGCAATTTGGTGAGACCCTGTCTAAAAAAAAAAAAAGGACTGGGAATGCAGCTCAGGGCAAAGGCCCTGCATTCAATCCTCAGTATTACAAAAACAAACATAAGTAGCCGTAGCACTGATATTCCTACAAACCAACTTTTCTTTATTTTGCCTTCTGCTTGCCAGTCAAACCACTTTATATCTGGAATATTGCAATTCTTTTCGACCTGGACTTCCTATTTTCTATGTTTTTCTCAAATATTTATTCTGCAAACTGATACAAAAATTTACACATTATCAAATAATATAACAGGTTCAATTACTTTAAAGCCTACCTAGTGCCTAAAATCAGAAGCTAAAAATATAAAGTAAAATACATAGCTAAGCAAAAAAAAATTTTACAGTGTAACGTTGAGCTCAAATAATTTGTTTCTGTATCCTGAGTTTCTGTTTAGAGTTGGCGGTAAATAAATATTTGGTATTGAAAAAATTTGAACCTGAGCTTCAAAGAACAACTGCAACAATGGAAACCTGGAGGAAATGCCCAGCAGGCAGAAAAGAGAGAACACCAGTGTAATAAGCAGATAAAGCGGGTTGAAAGGGGCTTGAACTGGAAGAGATAGTCAGTGTGGGGCAGGAAATGTACGAGATGAATCTAGAACATTTATTCCTGAAAATAAGGAAATACTCAAAGACTGTTGAGATTGTGAAAAAAAATGACACTAGTCAACCTGAAACAATTTGGGTATCAAAAAGAATAATTACTTGCTTGATTTAACACATAAAAATCAGAATCTATAATGATACTTAACAAAAGATAGAGAAACAAGGGGGAGAAGACAACTTTCACAAAAACCAAACCACTACATCAAATTCCTAAGTCCTAAAGAAATTCTGGATATTAGCAATTAAAGGTAAGAATTAGATATTTTATTCTATCTTATCAAAAGATAATTACTACTTTGCAAACACCAACAAATAATGAACTCAATTAAGCCTGAATGATTTATCCTAAAATACTTTAAAATATGGCAAAGTTTCACCCCATGAATTACTTGAAAACTGTCATAGATTTACTTGATAAAAGGAAATATATATTATTTTTCAATATGGAGATCTGGCTGTCAACATTTTAAACAAATAAGCAATCTTGACAACATTAGCTGTAAGATTAATAGCATATGTAGTAGGAAGCATACAAGAAACAGTACCTGTGTAATATTCTTGCCAAAAATTAACCCAAATTTAACCGTGCTGTTAGATCTGACATCCAATACCAAATAAAGGAGTTGATGGGGAGAATGCCCAGTTGTATTTCAATATGTGTCATAACAGAATAATAACAGTAAAGTATGGTATTGGTGTAGGAATAGGAATAGAATACCAATGGACCAAAAAAGAGAAAAAGACCCATATATATTTGTTACCTTAAAATATTATAAAAGTGCATTGTCAGAGCATTGTTTAAAAATTATCTCAAAAATTGTTATGGGACAGTTGGTTATATAAGTAAAAATTAAACTAGGTGGATTAATGGACTTTATGCTATATGGAAAATTCTATATTAAATATATTTAAATGTGCAAAACCGGAATTTAACAATAGTGAGAAGCAAATAAAACTACCTTTATGACTTTTAGCTTAGGACTAATTCTAAAAATAAGACACAGAAAACATACAAAATAAAGGATGAGGATGGAAAATGGCAAGATTAAGTCCAGCCTGGGCAACTTAGTGGCTTAGCAAGACTCTGTCTCAAAAATACATTAGGGGAGCACTGGTGGTGTAGATTAGTGTGAAGGCCCTGGGTAAATTTCAACCACCCCCACCACACAGTAGCAAGTGTGACTGCTATCTCATACTTCTGTAACTGAACAAAAAGAATGCAAAAGAGTATGAAGATGCACAAAAAATCAAGCATGACTGTGTGTGTGTGTGTGTGTGTGTGTGTGTGTGGTACTGGACATTGAATCAAGCACCTTCATCGTAAGCTATATCCCCAGTATTTATTATGTTGTTTTGTGGTAAGATCTCTCTAAATTGCCCAGATTGGGCTGAACTTGGGATCATCCTGCCTCAGCTTCTCAGAGTCTGGGATTCAGACATGAACCACCCACTATACCAAGCTCACAGAACTCATCTAAATACCAACAATCTCATTGATACACCAACATTCTAAGCATGGTTTCTGGAAGGATTTTGGGGCTGTAGAAGCTGGCTGAATTGAATTGGAAAGCTTTCTGTTCATATCAAACTTCATTTCTTTAGATAAAATGTTTCTTGACAGCTTTTTTTCTAAACTGTAAGGCTTCTCTGTTCTTTACATATTGTATCTTAAGGGCATTATTTTGTTTATAACTCTCAATAAGAGTGAAAATGTATAAAATCATGGATTTTCATTTATTTTTCTAACTGCAGAACTTGGCAATAGTAATTAATCAATAGCAACCTACTATGTAAAATATAGCTACTGCTTTCAAGGGGCTTGTAAACTGTCAGATATGTAAAGAAAACTGATTCATGTAATAGTTTTTGCATAGTACAAGTAGAATGTTGGCCCAAAAGAGGGAGTAATCTTGTCCAAGAGTGTAAAGGTTCAGAATAGTATGCCCAAATGATAAGTAATAATTTGTTTAACAAATTATACAGAGTATGTAACAACAGCCTAACACATGACTCACTGTTGTCCTCCTGCTTGGTTTCTTTAGGGACACATTATAGCTCTACCACAGAATGTATCGCTTTAAATTTCATTTATTTGATCAACATATATCTCTATTGGATTTAGATCTAATTCTTCAGGTTAGAAACTGTGTCTTCATTTTTGCAAACCCAAGTCTAAACCGATTGTTCATAAAATTTTAGTTAAATTAACAAATTTAGTTTAAGACAGAACATAATAGGGATGTTCTAAAGAAAAGTCAACAGCATACAAAAGACACAAAAACATGAAATATGTTGTATTTAAGTTATTGTGAGTAGTTTGAGACAGAGAATTACATTTGAGTATAAAAGCCATGAAACATAAGCTTGACAAAGCCATCAAAATTCTGACCATGGAGATTATGCTATGTTGAAAATTGCTAATTTTTGAAGTATTAATTGTTCCATAGTTTATTTAAAAGGCAAAAGAAAACCCAGAAGTATAAAAATTATATTTTAAAACTAGTCCAAATATGCTGCTTTTAAATTTCAATCCTTATTTGCTTCAATAATTTATAGTAAATTTTTCTTACCTTCTGATTGCCTTTGGGACATCATGAAATGGCCACTGTAGTCCAAAGAGTCCATATTCACTGGAACTGAATGCAGTCATCTTCCCACTTTTCAAATTAATTTGAGCTCACCTTACACATCTTAATGCAAAGGAGATTTCATTTAAAAGAATCCTTTAAAAGACAAATTCTTTTTGAAGATGGTAACCTTTGTTAACAGTCAATATGACATAGAAAAGCAACTATGATGTCACTGGGTTGCTCCCGTGGTCAGGACAGGAAAGAAATGTTTCACCAGCATCATGCGTACTCAATATCTGTGTTTTTCTCCTTATCCAGATTCTCTTACAATCTGAATAACACTTCGAGAAAATAGTTGTGTTATTTGCCAACCTGAGGACTCTTAAAGATACATAATCAAATGGATATATTATCTGATATTAACAGATAGGTATGTTTAGTTACATATACCTACATCTGTGAATTTGTATATGTAGGTGAATGTAATATCTAAGAAACACCTTGCAAGAGAGCATATCTACTGTGTGTTATTTTGGAAAAATGTACATGGCAGGGTAAGGGAGGAAGAAGATGTGTGTATATATCATATATATATATATATTATAATATATATATATCCAGCTAGGTCAGCTAAATTTATTAATTTAACTAAAATTTCATGAACAGACCATTGGTTTAGACTTGGGTTTGCAAAAATGAAGGCATAGTTCCTAACCTGAAGAATTAGAACTAAATCCAATAGATATATGTTGACCAAATAAATGAAATCTAAAGCAATACATTCTGTGGTAGAGCTATAATGTGTCCCTATAGAAACCAAGCAGAAAGAGAGCAGTGAGTCATGTATTAGGCTGTTGCTGTCTAATCTGTATAAGGCACTGTCCTGGGAATTGAGATGATAAGAAGAAACAGATTAACAGCCAATCAGTGAACAAGTACATAATGTCTCTATATTTCTCACAATACACATTTTGGATCCTGTAATTTGAAACTTCTTACCTGTAGATTTTGTCTTAAAAAATGAGGCATCACTTCTTTTCAATTTATTGATTTGATTCCATAATATCTTAAGTGAAGGCAATTTCATTTGAGTTAGAGAAATTAAATGAATTCCTTCTCTACCTTCATATGCATTAGTTTAGTATCTTGTGACCTAGACGCAATTCACAGCTAAAATATTATCCCAAGTGGTAGTCAAAAACCATCTTCTAGGTTGAGATGAGTTCAAGCACCCACTATATTAACGCCTGAATTTTCCCTGAAGCTCCAATAGCAGAATCAGAAAATGTTCAGATCTGGAAAGTACTGAACAACACTTGAGCCGCTGCAGCAACACCCAGATCCTCACCACACAATGCTCCTCCACCTTTTTAAGAAAAGGTTCTGGCATGAGAGGGATGCTTGTGACATACCCTCGGTGTCATTAAGAACAGAACCAGAACAGAATGCCTAGCTCATTCCAGATGAGTGCCGAGCAACTGCCAGTGAGCAATCATTACTTTGACTTTGGGTAAAAAATAAACTTGTTTCTTGGGTTCAAATGTGTTATTTTCTGTTAAGTGATGTAAATCTTATCCTAAGTATGGAATCAAAGTTGAATCTTGTCATTTTAAAATATGACCTCTCAGCCAGGTGTGATGTGTTTGCCTATAATCCCAGTATTCTGGAGGCTGAGGTAGGAGGATCGCCAGAACTTCAAGGATGACCTGGGCATGGCTCAGCTTGGGCTAAGCCTGGCCTGAAGTATGAAGCAAGACCTTATCTAAACAAAACAAAGCATAGCAAGCCAAAAATAAACAAAATTTGACTTTTAACATTTATTTATTTACTTATTTATTTTTTGGTGGAACCAGGGTTTGAACTCAGGCCCTTGTACTTGCCAGGCAAGTGCGTATTCTACTGAGCTTTCTCCCTAGCCCCTAAAATTTAAAATTTATTCTTAATTCCTTTCTCTTTTCTTAATTAATTAATTTATTTGTTACAGGGTCTCACTCTGCCGCTCAGACTCCTAGAGATCCTCCTGTCTCAGCCTCCCCAGCACTGGGATTATAGATGTGCACAACCACACTCAGTCTTGGTGGCCAGCTCAGTGCAGTGCAACCCTTCATGTGGTACTGGGATAGAATCCTGGTCTTTGCCCTTACCAGGCAGATATTTAGACTGCAAAGATATCTCCCTAGCCTCCCTATTTATTTTAAAGTGGAAATCCAGACCTAACTGGAGCCACTTCGTTCAACAAAGCAGCAGCTATTTTATTTTCTGCCCCTGAATTTAGCTAAACCATATGATTTGTTATCAAATTGAAACTTCTGTGAAAAATTTTCATAGGGTAGCAAGTGCTAAAAACAATTTTGTTATATGCAGCTATGATCACCACAAGATACCCATTGTACTATGGCTTTCAGCTATGCTTATCTTACTTTTTTAAAAAAATAAATTCCACTTGCCACTTATGAAAAAGAAACTTTCTGTAATCGGTGTCTCAGACTTTGGAGGCTACTCTGTGGTATGTTTGCATTAAATAAAATTTCCTTTTTCCTTCTGAGCTCCTGGCTACTGTTGACTCAATTTCCCTGCAATGATATCTTTTTACTCCTCCATTCACATCCTTCCTCCCCCCTTTCCCTACCTTCCTGTCTCCCTCCCTACCTTTCTTCCTTCCATCATGTGCAGATACCATGTGCATCATAGAAATGACAGCATATTATAAAGAAAATTATTACCATCTCTGTAACTTTGCGCATCTTCATTATTTATCATTTTCTCTTAAATTCTTTGCAATTCTTCATTTCTTCAAGCTAATTTTACTTTCATTGCTTAATGCATTATTTTTTCATTTATGCACTCTTGTATGCTACTATAGTTTAAAGTTTTCTCTAAAACTTTAAAAAATAATTATCTACTTATTTAGAGACAAATTCTTGCTATATAGTCCAAGCTGTCTTAAAAATTCCAATCTTCCTGCCTTAGCCTACTGAACATTGAGATTAAAGGTGGGTATCATTATGTTTATGTCTGTTTTATTTTTAATTGATATATATTTGCACTTACGTATGCAGTATATTCAGTACTGTATCAATGTATGTATATAACATGATAAGGTAAAAATCAGCAACTAACATTTCCATCATCTCACATATTATTTTTACTTGTTGGGATCCTTCCAATCCTTCCTTTCTATTCATTTTAAAATATATAATTGTTTTACACTATAATTATCCTATTGTGGGCCAGCCAAATAGCTCATCAGATTAAAGAACGTGAAAGCAGGCGCAGGGGTCAGGGGTTCAACCCCCAGGCCTGCCGTTCAGGCCCCAGCCCTGGGGCATGCTGAGAAGGCGATTGAGACTGGGTATGATGGTGTACACCTGTAATCCCAGCTCTTGGGAGGCTGTAAACGGGTGGATTACTATGAATCTGATCTAGTAGCGAGATCCTGAATATCCTGTAGACCTGTCCCTAAAATACAAAATAATAATAATAATTATTATTATCCTGTTGTGCTGTATGAAGTAGAACTACATCCCAACTGTATATTGGTACCACTGTCTACCTTCTTATTCTTCTCCCATCTTCTAATGATCTATTCTTTTCTATTTCTGTCTGATCAGCTTTGTTTAGCTTCCATGAATGAGCAAAGTGGCATTTGTCTTTTTTCAGTACTAGAGATTGAACTTGAGACCTTGTGCTCGCCAGGCAGGTTCTTACGCCACTGAGCTATATCCCCAGCCCTGTGGCATTTGTCTTCCTGGGTCTGGCTTATTTCACTCAATATAATGTCCTCCCATTTGCAAAATTGATGCAATGCCTTTCTTTTTCTGATAGAACAGTATTTCATTATGTATACATACTACATTTCAAAGGTCCATTTGATCATCAGTGGGCATCACAGCTGTGTTTTTTGGGGTGGAGATCTAACTCAGGACCTTGCCTTTGCTAGGCAGGTACTGCATCTCTGAGCCATATCCCCAGGCCCTCAGTTGTTTATATTGTGAATAATGTTACAATAAATACAGGCAGGCATGCTGGGATCTCTTTGACATAATGATTTCATTTTCCTTGTGTACATAGCTGTTGAAAGTGACTGAAGCTGGGAATTGATCATATGTGGAAGAGCAGGACAAGGCCTTACTGCCTAGAGCAGTCAAGCCATCTCAGTCTTGATAAAAACCTACTACCTGGGCATTTTCGGGCATTAGTTTCTAGGCAACCTTGTGTCTCTTGATACTAAGTTTACAAAGGTATGCACAAATGCCACTACTGTTGTTCTTTGGGTCTTTTGCTCATCACGAAAACAGACTCGACCTGAACTAAGTTCTTGTGTCTTGTCTATCTTTTCCTCATTCTTGTCACAGTAGCTCCCCAGGGAATATTGAGACACTGAGTCCCTACATTTGCAACACAAACACCCAGTAAGGATAAGTGGGCAGCAAAAACATTTTCCAAGCGTGCACCTAAGGGGAGGGAAGAGAATTGGATAGAGTCAGTATTCACCACAGGCATACATTAGTACTGGCATCATTAGGTATAAAATGTGGGGATGGAGGCTCATCCAGGCATAAGTGGGTTCCCTAGAGCCTAACAGTGAAATGAGCTCGAAGAGAAACCAAAAGAAGTTTAGATAAAACTACTGGTAGTTGAAAATGGGACAATGCGCTGGGGAGACAGCTCAGCCATTTAAGTACCTGCCTGGCAAGCCCAAAGGCCCAAGTTTGATCCCCAGTACCACCTGCCGTGCCAGCCCTGGAACCCCTGGCGCATCAAGCTGGCCTCAAAAAGAGGTGTGGTGGTGCATATATGTAATCCCAGCCCTGGGAAGGCTGAGACAGGAGGATCGCTGAGTCTGCACTGTGTAACAAGACCTTGTACCAAATAAATAAATAAACATTTCTTTTTTCTTTTTAGAAAAAGGAAATGGGAAAATAGAGTCTTAAGAATCACAGAAGTGAGGCCAGGGGGATGGCTCAGGGGCATAAGTGTCTGCCTGGCAAGGGCAAGCTCCTGAGTTCAGTCACTGCTACCTCAAAATAAAATAAAGTAAAATAAAATAAAACAATAAAAAAATCACAAAAGCCAGCCAAATAGCTCAGTGGATAGGCGCAGGGCCCAGGGGTTCGATGCCCAGGCCTGCTGTGCTGGCCCTGCACTGAGGCTCACTGATACAGCAATTGAGACTGGGCGTGGTGGCACGCACCTGTAATCCCAGCTCTTGGGAGGCTGTAAA
>NDGN011190130.1:0-24465 GCA_002564285.1 Tympanoctomys barrerae | reverse complement strand
AAAAAAAAAAAAAAAAAAAAAAAAAAAAAAAAATGAAGGGACTGGGGACATGTCTCAGTAGAATAAGTGCTTGCCTGGCAAGTGCAAGGACCTGAGTTCAATCACTGGTACCACTAAATAAATAAATAAATAAACAAACAAACACACACACATACATACAATTGCTTGTATTTACTAAGACTGGTAATAAGTTGCTGGAGTTGGATTGGATTCTGATCGTGATCTAGAACCATGGTAGAAGTATGTCAAGATTTCTGTGTTTGAAATTCTACAGCAGAATTTGACAGTACTGTGAAAAGTGACAGTGTTACTTAGGAACTGTACTGTGTCTTATTTCATTTTGCTTCGTAGCACCCTAATTCTCAGAGAATAAACATATTTACAAAATTGAGCTCTCTGGTTGTGATTCCCATTAGGAGAAAAAAGGAACTGAGCATAAATGGGCCCTAAATCTTTGTACCATATCTGGGTGCAGCCAACCAGGTGCTTTTGCTGAGTCAGAATGACTTAGAAAGAAACTGACCATGCGATGGAAGACGACAGGCAAGAAAAGTGCAGGGCCTTTGATCTTGTGTTATCAACATCCTCGTAGGGTCTATTTTTTATAGTGTTATCTATAAAATAGGGATTATATTGGCCTTCTATGTATCTGCGGTTTACAGATAATTAAATTAGGTACCCAAGGAATCACCTTAAAAATGTACAACTGCTACAATAGGGCATAATATTATCATCCAATGCAGCACTATTTACTATTTTATAGCATACAGCTATTTAAATTATATGCTAATTCATCCAGTGTAAGAAGTGTGTCAATTTAGATGAGTCATTTATAGGACAGGTTTAGGTCAAAAGTACTTTAGTTATTGATATCTCAGGGAATTATTTTATTTTTATTTAAAAAGTAATATACTACTGATTTTACCTCTGAGAAATATAAAGTTGTCCATTATCTTGTACTAACAGTAATCAGACACATTGGATTAAATGTAAATAAGAAACAACGGGCCATTGAGGTAGCTCGGCTGACTAAGTGCTTGCTTAGGCAAACACAGGGACTGGGGTTCATTCCACAGCACCATATACTGCGCCAGCCCTGTCCCCAGGGAGGTGTGCTGAGCTGACCACCAAGACCAGGGCATGGTGGCACATGCCTGTAATCCCAGTGCTGGGGAGGATAAGACAGAAGTATCACTATGAGTTGGAGCTGGGTAGTGAGACCCCGTACCAAATACATAAAAGAAAAAAAAAGAAACAATGAAGTAAATTTTAAAGTATTAGAATTTTTTCCAAAGTTCTGATCACTAGACAGAGCTTTAATAGGAATTTCATTAGTTTTTGCACATTACAAATGTACAAATAATTGGATAATATAAAAATTAATACTTATGACTTAAATGAAAGCTTGTAGAAAATATCTTAAAATTACATAACAATAAATGCTTAGTATCTTTATTATACTTAGACCTACTTAAACTGAAAACAATACTTAAGAAAAGGGTATAAGTGTATGAACAGGCAATTCAGAGAAGCCAATTCAAAGAGCATACAAACATGAAAAGATGCTAAATTGTCTCAAAAATACAAATAAAATTACCAGGATTATATAATTTATAGGTTGCTAATAGTAATATTTGGTAGAGTTGAAGGGTATACATAGGTATAATGAGACATAACATACACTGAAAAATCATTATTGAACATGCTGGTGTTTTTCTTCCCAGAAAAAAACTGAGTCATGTTTTTTCACTGTTCAATGCTTTTTACATAAGAAAACCAGAGGAACTTGCGTAACTTCTCATTTTGCTTCTGAAAGTTTTCCAGTCAATTCTGTTGAATTTTGCTTTAATAAAATGATAAATTATTTGGTTTAAGTTTTTATTTGAGTTATTGCTTAATTAATTCAGTTCTTCCTTTCTATATTGGTTATATTTTCCATGTGATTTCACTAGTTCATAATAAAAAAATAAATAATAGTGGTGATACAGAGTATGCACTTTTGTTCCAGCTTTTAATATTGTATCCTAAGATAAAAGGCAAGAGACAAAACTTGGCTAGAAAGATAAATAAGACAATGTTAGAGAGTTATTACATAGAAATATTTTTAATTTCTCAGGGATTTTAATCTTACAGCCAAGAACCAATATTCAATTTTTTTTTGTGGTACCAGGGGTTGATCTCAACAGCTTGCACTTGCCAGGCAAGTGCTTACTCTATTGAGCTATCTCCCTGACCCTCAACTTTTATCTGTAGTATTTTGGTATCTATTTGAAGGGCAAATTTGTTTCATTCTTTCAACTTATATATGTAATTAGTAATATCATCTGTATATTTTCAGGTTATATGTGATTGTGATTTAGTTTGTTATTAGTATTCTCTGGATTCAAGTTGACAGATTTACTTTGGGTTTTCCTTCTTCCCACTATATTCATTAGTGGATCCACACTTTCTTTTTAAATTTCTGTTTTATAGCATGGTTTTGATACTACACATATGTGTTGAGAATTTCTACATTATTTTGAATTGCTTTTTGTATTTGTTATGACCTACAAGAAATGTAATACCAGTGAAATGATCCAACATTGAAACCTTGATAGCATTTATTGATGAAATCCTTTAGATTATGTGCTCCTTTGGAGTTATTTTTTAGTTTTAGTTAATGCAATGACTGTATAATCTTCCTCGGCATATGGATTTATTACTTCTTATAAACAATTTGCTTTCAGTTCTTTCCTTTTAATTGCCTCTTAATTTATTGCCTTATTCTTGATCTGTTGTTTCCTATTCTCTCTCAAGTGTTGGTAAGATATTTTTATTACGCAGTATTCTACTTTGTCCTGCGATATACCTTCTTATTTGCAGTAAAGAGGTATCATCCAGCTTTTTCATGTGTAGCCGCTTACCCACCACATTTGCCAGGTTTCTCTCACAGCTGCCATGTTGGTTCTTTGTTTAGGTTCTTCATCTTGATAAAGATGTTGCTACTGGGTTTTCTCACTTGTTCAGCTATAGCTTGGGTTGATACACGTTTCTCCTGACCCTGTTTGCACAAACCCCACCCTGCCTTTGCAATTCTTCTTCTTAGCAGAGCTTCAACTAGAGTTGAGTGTCGCTTGCATTTCTTTCACTGTTATTTTCATTGCTATTTTATTCTCTGGGGCTCTTAGAAAGAGAAGCTGTACTTGAGATTTTTTAATATTTTGTCTCCCCACTTCAATATTTTTCACAGTTGTAGCCAATGAAACATCTGTTTTCTAATGTTTTGTCTTATTTTAGGAAAGAGGTGATTGTTTGCATGACTGTATATGCGTTTGTGTATATATGGATGTACTACTATACTCTTTCATGATGCCAATAACTATGTAAACTTTAGAAAACCATTTTAGGGAACAATTCAAAATATATATCTATGTTTCCTTTTAAAGATGCACAATTCTGTAGCCAGTAACTGCACTTTAAGAAATATATCAAGACTCAGTGCTCTGCAAGCTTGCCACCAATATGATGCTTATTTCAGAGTTGTTTATAAGAGAAAAACCACTTAGAAATAGGGCAAACATCTAATAATAGGTGCTCATTCAATAAATATTAAATAAATTATGCACATTCAGTAAAGTATACCATTAGAAATAGTGCAAACATATGCATAAATATATTAAAAGGCAAGTATAAAATAATCATGACTATTGATTAAATCATAGAATATGATTATTTCTATAGAACAACGCAAGGTTCCCAATGATTACATCTGTGTGGGACAGGGTACAGTTAGTGTTCACTGCCTTTTGTACATATGTTTAGGGCCAATTATGACTTAGTTTTAAAATCAGAGAAATAGTAGCAAAATTAAAGAAAAAGAAAAAACCTGAGAAAGATACTTCCAGCTATAATAGCTAGAATAATATCAATATTAATTCAGTGCTCTTTGCCTAGTAATGTATAAGGTCCTTAACATAATTGTCTCACTCCACCCTCTCAGCAGTTCCATAAGGCTCAAATCAGTGTTTTCAATTTGTAGTTTGGAAACTCAAAAAGTTGAAAATGACCAAAATCACCTGTCTCATAAGAAACAATGCCTGAACATGAATGGATCTCATTCAGATGCTAGATTCCCACAAGCTGTACCCCTCGGGCCTGTCCCTTGTCACTTGTATCTTGGTGCATCTACAAATTACAGGTTTAATTTAAAATCTAAGATTTGAACTGTTAATAAAAAAGCTCACATTTGAACTGTTAATCCTCATTATACACTCTGAATATGAGTTTAAAAGAGGGCTCAAGGGACAGAATAAAGACACAGTCAAGAAAAAAAGATAGAGAGGAAGATATTTAAATTCATACTCCATTGTAAATCATTGAGCACCTCTTCAACATACTATTTTATGAATATAAGACTCTTAAAGGGTCTTTATTAATAAATTAATAGAGTATTAACTCTCTGATGCCATCAACTAAACAATTTAATGCACAAAAGAAGCAAATTTTCTTCATGCTGAGGATATTATGAGTTTTTATATGGCTTTACCAAGGCATGTGACAAATTATGTAGTGTGGTTTGATTTGAATTTTGAAAAATAAAACATTCTTCAATGATTTTTTTAATCATAAATCCAAGTTTCAACTTTCACTCACATTTTCTTCCATATTATACCCATTCTACATAGAATAGTACCCAATTAAATCTAGCAAGTTTAATTTCAACAAAAGTTTCTAAAGTTAAAAGTTGCAACATCAGCAAGCACATAAGTGAGATAGCCTGAAGGCTCAGACATAGTAAGTGCTAAAATACAGATGAGATTAGGACCAAAACGATAATTAAAAAGCTTCTGCTCATCTCTTTTTCTGGACTCAATTACCACTTTCCAAATAATCTTCTATCACTTAATAAAATAAGAAGTAACAAAATATAAAAACAAAGTAGCAATTTACTGATTTTATCATACTTGGTGCCCAACCCAAAGTAATACAAGGAACTACAAAAGATGTTGAAATCAAAGCAGTAAAGTTAAGGAAGGTATGAGACATAAAAGGTACAATAATGTAAGTTTGTCTGACATCCTTATCAGTCTTTATATAAACATTTATAAGTAGGCAATATTAATCATTGCCTCGCCAAGAAATAGAAACTAAAATAAAAGGAAACTAAGTGTTTGTTTCCCTTCAAAATCCTCTTCTTCCAATTTGCCTTGCAATGTGAATGACCATTTGCCAATCAAGAAGGAAAACACATGAAGATTCATAAACCAAACTGTAGGTACTCACAAAAAAAATAAAAAAGGACCCTATTTGAAGTTCATTTCAATCACAAGTTTTGACCAAGAATAATTATGATTATTCTTAATTACTATGAAAACACCAGCCCTGACAGGATAAGACTTATGTTACAATAAATAACGACACAGCAACAAAGACTGGATGCACGTGAAACATTCTTAGACACAAATCTAAGACAGAAATTATCTGGTCTTGAATTTTGAACCAAGCAATTCTTAGTTTTTAATTTCTTGCCCAACTAACAGCAGTAGCAGCAGCAGCAGCAACAACAACAACAACAACAACAATGACCCACAAAATGCCATCAGATGTAATAATACTCCAAAATCTCAATACAAGTGAAATCTCAAAACAGGATCCATTCACTAAGACAACGATAATTTTTCAGTGGAATACTGATGCTTAGGTCCATTGAGAAGTAAACCTGGGAATCTCTACTAGGGTCTTAAGAGAACACTTAAATTATCCCCAAATATCTATGGACACATAATGCGTAAATAATCTGCAAAGATCGCAAGCATTATTTTAGAGGGAACAGCTACACAAATTGGTCCCAACAGAAATACAAATAAATGGATTAAAAACTGGCTATCTAACCGTATACAGAGAGAAATCGTAATTGGTAGTCCGTCTAGTTGGGGAGAGGTTTCCAGTAGGGTCCCACAAGGATCGATATTGGGTCCCATTTTGTTTAATATCTTTATAAAAAATCTGGAAGACAAAGTAGAGAATGTGCTAATTAAGTAGACTGATGCCAGCAGATTAGGACTGGAGTTTAAAGTAAATTGGATATAGATAAATGCTACTGGTCTTTACAAAGAAAGACCAATGCTAACAGAGAATGGGAATGCTAATTAGTCAAGTTTTAAAAAATACAGCATTATTTTTTAAATTTAATACCAGTAGTAGAACTAGATTGAAAAGATTAGCATATTTGCATTACAAAAGATTATGTACAATAAAGACAATATAGAGTCATGACACCCATAAATGCTAAATAAACAACACCCAGAAATAGAGATCTTCCAAGTGTAGCTTCATTTACACAATTGCTGGTTCTGGGATTCTCAATACCATAAGAACATTGGAGAAAGTTCAAATGTACAATGACTAAGGTGGTGTAAAGGCAAAGGATAACTACATTCTCGAACATGCATACATTTAGTAGCTGGCAGGAAAAACAAAGTTGGAAACAACATAAAACTTCATTTTGAAAAAGAAGAGTTGAAAATTTATCTGTATGAGCAAAAATAGGGAGAAAAATCAATCAAAAGTAAATTCTATTAGGATGCATGAAAGTGCACACACACACACACACACACACACACATACACACACCCATGCATGTATACATACATGAATTCCAAGGACAACAGGATTACCCTAACTCTAGGGTAGAGATCTCATATTATTTCCTTTTGTTATTTTTTTATTTTAGGGAGGTATTATAGTCTTTGAAATATGGAAGAAGCCATTTCGGAAAAATATTCATAGTTCTCATATTGTCTTAAAATATTAATATTTTCTGATTTCACAGGAGAACAACTGTGAAGAGACATTTGTTTATGGACCTTCATGTATGGCTAGGTGAGATTTTTTTTAGGTGAAGTTAACTAAGGTAAACATATTTGCTAATGTAGGATGAGCTTTTCAATTTTGCTTTATTTTTATTTATTAACACAGTAGAATTGTCACTGAACGTTAACAGGAAAAACTCCAGGACTTAGAATATTTATTAACTTTGCTATGCAACCCTCACTACTGAACTTTCTTAATGAAGTTTAGTTTTCGTACTGGCAAAATGAAAGGACAAGATTAACTTCAAACTTTCAAACACAGTTTAAAAAATTACACAGAAAAAATGTGGAAGTCTTTTTTGAAGCAGTAGTGGGTTCCTGCAAGCACTAGCTTCCCATTTTTAGCATTCCCTAACCTCAGGTCAAAGTAGTTTTAAAAAGTTAGTGGTGGCGAACATATAGCATGCAGGAAGCAGCAAACTGCGTTACGGTTGAAAAATTTCAAAGCGTTCATTGAAACTTGTTTAGGTATTCAGGTACATCACTTCCTTCCCTGGGAAACTATCAGAAGTGAAAAATTCAATTCCTGTCCTAGAGACTGATTTTGTTTGAACAGACAACAATACTTGGAAGATTGTATGTGCCCAATCTTTGGAAGAAAAATAAGGTTAGAATTACAGTTGAAAAGAATGTGATGAAAGGATATTTCTGATGATAAGTGATGACTTTTGTTAATGAGGACAACACAAAGGCAATCACTATGCAATCAGAACCCAGTGTAAGACCCTTTCTAACGTTTCATGCCCAGATGCATAAGAATCATGGGATCTGAAATGTCACATGGACATACTTTTATTTAAGATCATCAGTATGGCTATAATTATTGATAAGAAATAATTGACAAAGTCATAAAAATAGTGGATAAAATTTGACTTTGTGGGCTCATAAATTCTACAGATAACAGCCATGGAAAAAATAATATTTTTGCTTTACTATTAAAAGTTTTGTTGCTAAGCATTCTTTTTAAGATAATATTCTCTTTTAGGTCTGGGAATGAATTCTACATCCTAGACCATGTAAGATGTGCAAGCTAGGACTATTCCTACATCTGAAGATAATATGTTTTATTTTGTAATTAAAAACAGCCAGCACTAATATTTTATTAGTATTTACCAATTATTGAGTGCTTATCATGCACTAACAAGTATGTTATCCTCTTAATACATTATCAAAATAATCTTTATAATACTGTAACGAGGGAGCAATTAAGCCCATTTTATAGATAAGAAACTTGGAGGGTCAAAACTGATTTTATTGATTACCACACAGCCATGAATGGGAAGGCAAATGTTAAAGCCGTCTTCCAAATACATATTCAGTAGTATTGTGCTGAATCGCACCTCCTGGAATATTGCTGCATTGTGTCGATCGAAGAAAATGGTGATTTCACATAATGCGAACACATAGAATATGAATGTAAGCATGCTTTTTCTGGGCCTCAATATCTCATGCTTGAGGCTGAAGAACTGAACGCTTTGCTGGATAGCAATCTCTTATAGGGAGCTGTCCTAGACACTGCAAGATGTGTGGCGGCTTCTCTCCCTGGCCGCCACAGACTGGATACCAGCAACAACTCCCATCTTCTAGTTTGGATAATCAAAAATGTCTCTAGACAGTAACAGGAATTCCCTTGGAGATCCACTTCTCCCTGCTTAGAAACCACTGCACTGAAAGGTTTCTAGGTATCTTTCATCTTCTCTCATATCTTATGACCTGAATCACATGTCCATACTCAGTGAGGAGGACGTTTCTATCCTAGGAGGTACCTGCCCAGGGAACTATTCTCTAATTCCAGCTCAGTACAATTGAATTTAGAGCTAACTAAAGCTTTTCAAGTTCAGTATAAAATCTCCACTGCCTAGATCTTAAATTTATCATTTAAATGCAAATTAGTATGAAAATAGAATAGATGAAAGGAAAAAGAGATCAGATGTTATCTTATTAAGTCAGCCTTGTATTAGGGAATTGATTTAGATTCATTTCAAACTGCAGTCCTAGGAGATGGTTTTATTTATTCATTCTCTTTTCTTTACCAAGGCTAGAATATCAGGAAAATCATAAAATTGCTTTAGAAAGTACTCTGTACTTTGACAGGCTGAGCTAGCCATAAAGTGAGGTAGTTATTATCACCTACCCACCTACAGATTCCAGTAAGCAAGACACTGGGCATTGGAAAATAATGATTTGCTATATCCTATGGCTTAAGGACTTTTAAGGGGCCATGCTTAAAATTTGCATCACTTTAAATATCACCTTCTGGGTTAAAAGTAGTCCAAAATCAAATATTAGATCTTGATAAAATGTGGGAAAGCTAAGAGAATCACAAACCTCCACAGGATTTTCTACAAATAAATCCCAAAGCTAGAGATCATTTTTTTTTATATCTCTGAAGTTAAGGTGAAATTGGAAATATTAAAATGCAAATGGAATTTTATAATTATTGTTATAGTAAATAATTGCAGCTGGCCTAAATGCATTACTTCTTCCCCGATTGCATAACTATGAGCTATTTATTGCATCCAATGTTACACAATATTTTATAAACACTACTTAGGGAAATACTAAATCGAGACCATATTTTTTTATTTCAAAGGGTATAAATCTTGCCTAAGGGTAAACATATACAGTTGCTCTCCTTAGTGTAGAAAATATCTCAACAGCAAACCAGAGAAGGTTACAGTTTGGGTTTTAGGGGGCTAACTCCATGAGGATTGCTGTCTCAAGCCCCTAAGTGGAGACTCTTGGATACAAATTAGAATAACATGGTGAAAATTTAAGAACTATGATGTCTGCTTATACTCAAGACAATCAAATAAAAGTATCGGGTCAAACGACCCGGGCTTCAGTATTATTTTTTATTCCCTCCAAACCATTTCACTGGGGAAGTACAGTTGAGAACTACTGACCCAAAGAATAAAAAAGGATCTAAAATTGTGTAGGGAATCTTTGCATAGGGCTGAATGCAGCAAGACTACAGCCTCACATCATCATGTGATTCCTTTTATCCTAAGTGACATCTGCATGGCAGGAAGACACTGTGCCATTTAATGAGAAAAGTTATTCATTCCCCACTGATCTATCCTGATTACTTTAAGGACAAAGTCTTAGTTTGTTGTTTCTGAGTCTTCAACACATTTCTATTCTCATTTATTTCCTTTCTTTTTCTTTTTTATGTATTTCGTTTTTGTAGGGTCTCACTACACAGCTCACTCACAGTGATCTTCCTGTTTTCAGCCTCCCCAGCACTGGGATTACAGGTATGTGCCACCATGATGGAACTCTGGCTGGCTCAGCACACCCTGGGAGTGGGGCTGGAGGGCATGTGGCATCCTGGATTGAGCTGCAGTCCCTGCACTTGCCTAAGCAGATGCTTTAGTCTGCTGAGCTATCTCACTGGCTCTGCTTATTTCCTTTTGAAATCAAAGAGAATGGAGATCTAAGGTCAAGAGACTTTGTTTAGTATAGAGTTTAATAATATACTTTGTGCCTATTCATTTAAGATTATCTTTAGCAAGTGAAAACAATTAGTATGACATGAACTTCCAGTTTTAATTTAAACAAGGAGATAAACTTTAAAGAAATATAAAGAAAGATGGTTTCTTATGGGGAAAAATCATAGGTGGTTTTGAGATGATGAAGATTTGGGCAAGCCCTATCATTAACTCATAAAGGACCAAATTTCAGTTGATCAGTTGAGACCTTAAATGTGCCTTACTGTAAATGTGTTCTGAGCAAGGCGTTGCTCTCCAAAGATAGCATTATTGTATGAATTAAGAAGCAAGAAGGGCTCGCCTTCTACATTTACCTTATTGACATCCAGGCGCATCTTCTCATTGTTGGCACTAGCAGCCTTTTCAGCTGCTTTCTTTTGGCGCTGGGGTCCCCTCCCAAAGAAGATGTAGTTCACCAAGGCATATTCCAGAAGTGCCATGAAAACGAAGACAAAGCACCCCATCAGGTACATGTCAATGGCCTTCACATAGGGGATTTTAGGGAGAGTTTCTCTAAGGTGGGTGTTGATTGTGGTCATGGTAAGAACAGTTGTAATTCCTGAAAAGAAATGACAACATTAGAGTGATAATAGTCCTACTACCTTTTTGTTCTCAGACTGTGTAAAATGTTAAATATGCCACAATATCTTTACAGGGCACTTATTACCTACCAGTGCTGTGGTAGGCTGTGGAGTTATGTGTAAGCTAACATAAGCAATAATAATTTTGGAGGACTTCCTTTAGTAGTAGTTTTCACTTATATATACAGTGATGATTAAATATGCAAAAATATGAATTAAATGTCATATTAAACATGTACATACGGTAAGAATTAAAATGGAGAAGGCCATAAATCAGGGAGAAGAGATCAGGAAATGGATATTTCTGATCTGGTTCCTGAAAAACAAATTGATTTAACCAGAAGACCAAACACTGGAGCTCAAAAGATAGATTTAGAGAACTGGTGGGAGAGAGAACTTTAAATCACAGCTCATTAAAGGTTTTGAAGAAAATCATCCTAGGTATACCACTATCATTAACTCAGGGTGGGCATAATGGAGAGAAAATGGGGGTAAGCAAGGGATGCCCCGCAGGGAATTTACTATGAAAGGCAGTTAGAGCACTGGCCGGCTCCAAGCCAGGAGACATATGGGCCAATGGAACGTAGGCCAGTTGGTAGCAGTGTCAAGGATGGGAGAAAAGCATACAGGAGAATAGAGGGCACCAGCCACAAGGCTGCCAGAATAATTAGTGCAAAGGAGGGAGAGCAAGTGTGTTACGATAACAGCACCAGTTCTGAAATCAGTGAAGTACCAGTTTTGAAATCAATGACCACGTTCCACAGATGGTACAGATGATGGTCAGTGTTCGGCAGCCAGAAGTGAAGGGAAATGGAAAACAGGACACACAGCTTTGCAATCAGACAATTAGGCACACAATGCTCAGATACGTAGCATGTTAGAGAGGCTTCATGGGAAATGCCACGCTGGGTCAGAACGGAATTGTGGGTCTAGTTAAGTGGGTAGTTCTCACAGTGGAATGTACTTTTGCTCAAAACTGTAACTGGATGATGAAAGCATTGAGAGTTCAGAGTCTGGAGTAACGTCCAGGTTGGTGGCAAAATAGTGATGTGAAAATAGCCCAAGCTTAGAGGTCAAAATCCCAGGGACAGGAAGGAGTTGGATCAGTCTTTGACCTACCCTCAGGATATTTCTAACTCTGGAAACTTACTCTAGATAGTGCGTGCTAGTGCATTCATAAAGGTAATTTTCATTTCTATGATGTATGTAAGGGCATAGTTTTCTTATTTAGTTTCATCTCTCTAGCAATAACATCATAGTGTTTCTGTTGTTTTTCTTCATTCTCATTAAAAGCTACAGAAAATATAAACTGGAGCTGTCATTTTACAGCATCTTGCAGTTTTCATGTCTTCTTTAGTTGCTTTAGTTGGAAGACATTTCCAACTTAATTTTTTGCTTTATCCTTCCCACTACAGATTAGCCTACTACATGCATGTGTTCACACATACATGGTTGAATTTGCCATTTATCTAAACCTCATTTTCAGGTATTTCTGATCTTATTAGCAAATTGCTTACATAAGAAGATATTTTCAAACTTCCTTTCCAAATGTGAGTGAATTATCCATCATTTCTATAACACAAGCAAAATGGGCAACTGTTTTAACCTTGGGAAAATAAGGTATCACTAGATTTTGTTCCTTCTTTCATTCCATAAATATTTACTGCATATCTTCTCCTATGTGAAACACTAAATAAATATCAATTAGAATGGAGGTCACCTACACAGGGAGTTCTATGGCTTTCTCAAGGTCTAATGCACAGGGTCTTGACTCAGTCCAGGAGCCTGGCCTTCTATCCTGCATTCTGGAGCTGTCACAATCTAATATTAACAACAGCCAAATGACCCATTAAATCTCAACTTAAATCACATCTTTACTCAGTGGCTCTCTATTCCAATTGAGATAAAAGCAGAGTTTTTAGTACAGCCCTCCGAAGCTCTCTGTGATCTTTACTGCCTCTCCTCAACATTATCTTAAGTACAGCCCTGAACTCTTCACTGTCTTCCCTTGTCTGTTTTAGCTTATTCCTCCCAGAGGTCACCGAATAGCCCAGCATATTATCATCCAGACATCTGCATGGTTCTTCATCTTCTTAAGTCTTTATTCTAATAGCAACTTCTGAGAAAGCCACTGTGATTACTTTAAACTACACTCCCTGGTATACCCAAGCATTCTTACCTTATTCATTTCCCTCTGTAGACTCACCCTGTGATAAAATGTATGTGATTCTTTGTCTTTTACTCCTAAACATCATTTCCAGATAAGGTCTGCATTTTAAGTGTTCGGCCCTTTTTATGTATATGTGGTACTGGTTATGAACTCAGAGTCTTCACACTGAGCTACATCCCCAGCCCTTATCTTTATCTTTCCTTTGGAATAGGCTTTCTTTAAGTCACTAAGTTGCCCAGGCTTGTTTTGAACTTACAATCTTCTTTCCTCAGCCTCTCAAGAGTTCTGGAAATGTAGGCCTGCATGTCATGCCCAGCTTTAACAAATACTTTATGAATGAATAAATGAATGACTTTCTTAAGAAAATAATGACTGAACTGGGACCGCATGAGGAAGAAATCAACAATTTAATGTCTTTAAGGGAATAGTCAGAACTCAATATTATGAAGATTTTATAAAGGTCTATTTATCTGGAGATAGTAACAAAATATTAAAGAAATAGAATTTATATAATTTACCCTCTCTTTCTGCCTTTATAACACTTTGAAAATCCAGCATATAAAAATGATGCTTCAGCTGACTTCCTGGTATTCTTTCATTATAATCTGCACACTATGCCCTGTATGTTGCTTGAAAACCAAACGCACAATCCCTTTTGCTTCTTCATTGGCTACACACTACATTTCCTTGTGTGACGCCCAGGAATAATGAAAACACGGAAGGGGGCTCTTCTCATGTAAACAAGCCCAGATACTAATTGAACAATTATGCAAGCAATAATACATGAAATATGTAGCAATGAAAATATCAAACTGATGAAACTAATTTCATTACCAACAGCTATATGGTTAACTAATTTTGACAAGGAAGCACTTTAGTTCATGTTTAATTGATTTAATGCTGAATCAGAGCCCCGAAGTCGAAGGGCTACACTCTTGCATAGTGCAAGGTCCACTCTGGCCATGCATCCCAGATGCCTGGCTAAGGCAGGCATGCGTGCATGCATGCACAGAGCCAGGGCCCACATGCGTTGGATTACTGCCTACCTAATGCCACTCTTGCCGCTGAAGCATCATAATTAATCCAGAAGGAGACCCAAGAGAGGATAGTAATCAAGATGGAAGGCATGTAGGTTTGCAGGATGAAGTAGCCAATGTTTCTCTTAAGCTTAAAGCTGAGAGACAGCCTGGGATAGGAACCTGAAAAGACAATTTTAGCACATCACCATTATTAATCAGTATATATTAGATACTTCCCATTAAAGGTCCATATAGGATTTGTACATCTCAAAATCCAATTTCAGTTTGGGGTAAAGGAAGCTTTTCTGAGCAAAAGGATCCTGTGAGCACAGGCTTTTAATTATCAGGAGTTACTCGGTATGGAAGGCATCCTGTATTCACAAGTAGTTGAAATAATCCTTGCTGTCCATGTGCAGCCCCGTACACCACACTAAGGACACTCATCCACAGCCACTGCACTGACAAGACAGCTTGTATGTTCCCTTCGTTCACTTGCTTAACTGTTCCCCATCCCATATGTTATTTATTTATTTATTTATTTATTTATTTATTTATTTATGGCAGAACCGGGAATTGAACTCAGGCCCTTGCGCTTGCCAAGGAAGCCCTTATTCCACTCAGCAGCCATCTTCCCAGCCCCTATGTTTATTCTTAAATGAGAAAATGCTATGATCATAAGGGAAAAAAAAACCCAGTATCTTCTGAAGGATGTGGTTGGTTCTGTGATCAGTGGCAAATGTTTCAGGAGTGCAGGTATGTACAAGTTTTCATGTTGTATGTATATTCCTTATTCTTAATAACTTAACTGCCCATGTCGGATGCCAAAGAAGCCCTTACCCCCACAAAGCATGACTGCTTTTGAGCAGGATTTATGATAAATATGACTAAAGGATCAGTTTATTAAATCTAGATACTTTGATTATGGTGATCTGGGTGATTATTCTGTAGAGAAAATACATAGGCGATCATGCTCATTTCAATATGTAGTACATACAAGGACTTTTCAAGTTCTAAAAGAAGCAGCATTTAGTCTCCTTGGGCTAAGCCAAGTATCTCAATATGAAAGGAAAATCATTGCCAGTAAGAGCACATCTCCACAGTGTTCAGGATTTAGAGGGCCTCGCACTCAGGAAAAGTTTTGCTAGAGCAAGATGCCACTTTGAATCTTTATGATTCAAAAATGCTTCTTGTTTGAAGTGGGCTGCAAGGATATGAATCCTTGAAAGGGAACTCAATTCTACATTTAGTCCCAGTATTGTCTTTTTGCTTGCCTATGGGATTCATTTCAGTGAGAAAAACGTAGAGATGGATATTCCTGCAGGTTTACTTATTTTTTGTTTTCTACTAAATTAGTATCTAGCAAATGACTAAATCCCTGGAGTTTTATATGTAAAAACCGTGCTGGTGAAATCAAGTGTGGCAATGTGAAATCTCACTTCCATAAGGATAAAGGTGGGAAGACATCAGGATGATCTCAATGTCTGGAAGCAGTTCTAATTCCAATCTGGGTAAAACTGGAAGGAAGTTATAACCCTTTATAGAAAATGTGAAATCCTCCCACTCTGCTGCCTTTTGAGAATTTCACTGGGCTCCATCGAGGCTGAATTCCTGCTTGGCAATCCTGAGTATGTTTTAAAGAATTGTGATGCATTTGAATTCTATGGGACACATAAAGTGGAAGGACAGCTGTGATGCGGTTCTTTATTTTACGTTCTGTATTCTGTCTCTAAAAAATAGTCCCTTTTCTGGCAAATAAGAGACATAGACATGACTTTCTCAGCTTTGCTAGCTATGTCTTCTAGGAAAGCATGGTACCCTAGGCTGGGCAGGAAACAGGATTTTCACCAGAAATGTCTTATAGAGTTGTGGGCCTTCCCTGGCACACAACCCTGAGCAATGTAAACTCTATGACAACATAGGATAAAGCTTCTTTCCCCTAAACCATTTTCCCTCATACGAACCTGTAGAGAAAACAACCTTTTTGGTGATAAGTTTGTAATCCACAATGGAGAACTGTGGAAGCTCAATCTTTGTTACTCCCGTCACTGCGTTGTCATCCCCACGCCAGTAAAACTCTATGTCATCAGTGGTATATCCATCTGGGAAAAGAAACACACATAAAAAAAAAGAAAACACAATTCAAAAAGTGGAAACAAGCACAAAGTGGAGTACCTGTTTAGAAGGTGCACTGTGTACATAATAAAAGCTACAGATGGCTATTTTGTTGAATGTTATACTAAGCATTTGAAGTCTGGTACCACATTGAGATTTAATACAATGATTCATAAGGCAAATACAATTAGACCCACACAGAACAATAGGCCTGAGAAATGGACAGCAAACATTCTCCTGAAGAGAGAGGGGTACAGTTGGGCTTGAACATAGGGTTATGGGGTTCTGATTCTCATTCTATAAAATGTGATCACATGATATCTCATCACATTCTTCTAAAATGTACTGAGAAAATAATTGAAATTGTCAGTTTAGTAATGAATGTTATAAAACTCTTACTCTTAATACAAAATATTTGAATTACAGTACAGAAGACTCCATATCAGATGAGATTGCAAAAAAGTAATACTTTTCAATATCATCAACATGAACTCCAAAGTTGGTATTATAACATATGTAATTTTAAGAAATTGGAAGTAATGTTAATTTCTATAGTTCTCAGTAATAAATATAAACATATAGTGTAAATTATATATTGATGATGCAGTTAAGTGCTACACATTCATTCAATTAACAATTTTTTGATAAACACCTACTGTGTTCATTACTGCAGTCCCTGGAGAGAGGATTCTATTAACAAAGATATGTTCTATGTTTCACTTCTACTTTCAATCCCTGGGCTGAAGTAGAATTTTAACAAATAGACATAGATATTGTCTTATTAAGTATTACCTAAGTGTGATAGGTAGCACATATTAGACTCTAAATAATGCTAAACAACAAACAATGGGGCAGATTCCATCATATATTAGTACTTTAGAACTCTCACCCTCCACAATTAAAAATATAGATTACAACATACATGAAAAGATACTGTATATATACTGTATATATCAGTATACTGTATACTGATAATTTGTATAACATATGAACAAAAAGAACTTTTATGTCTGGAGAGTTAAATATTTTACCAGTTTAAGAGGGAGGCAGAGTTGGTGCTGTGCTCTCAATTTCAAAAGCAAAACAAAAAGTCCAAAAGATACGATACATGTTGCACAAAAATGTTCTCTGACATGCAGGCATTTCCTGTGACCTGGATGGCCAGAAGCCAACCCTTTGAGTTAGTTCTAGGTGATTTTCAATCCATTGCCTCTCATTCCTCCTAAAAAGAGAGTTAAATTTTTTCAGAGGTAAATGGAAGCATCAGCTCCATCGTAGCTCAGGCAATGATGATTTTTTTTTCTTAAACTGGCAGTATTTATTTATCTTTTAGAATTACAGTCATTTTATTTGATGCAGAAGCAGTTCTTCATGAGAGTTATTAAGCATTTGAGACTCTGGTTACACAACTATAGGATTTTGAATTATAGGTAATGAGTTTTTTAAAGGCTGTTTAATTATAAATATACAAACTATATGAAGAAGTCAGAATGTTGGGGTTTTAACTGGCTATACACCATCAACATTTCATTAGCATAATCTGAACTACAACACTTTGTTTTGATACTGTCTTTAATACAATTTTAATTTGCAAGTAAAGTTTAGCTCACGATAGTGCCTTCCAAGTAATAAACTAATGACAACATCTCAAACGCAACTCAGTTTTTCATTAATTACACAGATCTCCCAGTTATGAAATAGTTGAGTGTCAATGAAAATCCTATGTTAAAAAAATAAAGAAAATCCTATGTTTAATAAAAGCGTGTAATAGAAAGGGCAGTGTATCCTAGAATCAGACTAGGTAGTAATGCATTTGCATATCAAATTATAACATATGAACACAGAGAAGATAATTGATGAAAGAAGGTAGTCATTTCACGTTAAAACAGACCTAACCAAGGGTCTCTTGGCTGCTGGAAAAATCATAAGCAACTCAGTATAGAACAGCAACTGCCAGTTGTTGGTTCAGGGAACAGGCCTTGTTAGCCAGGCATCATTTCTTTCATGGACAGCTAACAGCCAAACATTTGGTGTCATTACTTCCTATGTTTAGGAATTCATGACAAATGCTCACTCATCTACTCGGGGACTGGCTCAAAGTTCTGAGTTTGTAAAATAAGCATCACAGATAGCTCTACAGGGAAGTGCCACATGAGACATTCAGAACCATTTGTCTGGCAGATCAAGATGATTAGGGTAGGGATTAGAATAAGGACATAAACTGTTGCCAATTTTTTTTTCACTTGGAGCTTTACTAAATGCTTTACTTTCATTATCTCACTCAATTGTCACAATTGTTTCTCAGGTGAGCAATAATTACATCACTAGTTTAAGTACTTAGTCCCCAGACTACAAAAGTAATTATTTTTGTCTTCATTTCATGGTTGCAAAATCAGGGACATTAAACAACTTTTTAAAAATCACACAATGGGCTAAATGACTCATTATGCATTGATCCCAAGGGAGTAAGATTTCTACCACCTTCCTCTTCCTAGGAAATACAGAGTGTGTTAAAAAGTTAAATATCTGTTTTGCACAAATGTAAGAAAGAATGAGACAAAGATCATCTCTCAGTATGACCCATAGAGCTCCAACTCTAAACTAATACAGAATATATTTGTTCCTTCAGCTTCCTATCCTTCTCACCTCCCTTAGCATATCCTTCATTTGTCTGTCCCTATAACTAGTAAAACAGAAGCCATCTATAGGCAGAGGAATGAGAAAACATGGCCATCTCAACAATATGGTATAAAAGATGAATATATATTAGTTCTTCAACTGTCAGAAACTAAGAGCTACATAATTTTGGAAAGTGTTAGATATTTGATGGTGTGAATTATGCAATAACTTTTAAAGGACTGGTGATCAAATATTATTGAGTAAATAAAATAATTATTTAATACCCACATGGATTCGGGCAGGTAGTCGCTGTGGTGCTTTATCCAGATATTTATCCACTGCGAAGAAATCTAATATTCTTATAGTTACGTCTCTTGATCTCAGAACGGTACTTTGCATATAGTGGGCACCAAATGGACATAGATATAGAGAACAGGAAAAAATACTGCAAGGCTTTAAGAATAATTCAGATGTTCATCATTAAGTTTTTCTGCCTATATAGTTGTTCCAAAATTATATCAATAATCTTTCTTAGACTTCATTTTCTTATCTATCTCTTGGCAGAGTTGTACTATAGATGGAAAAATTTAATAATGCTCAAAATACAACTTGGATATAACGGTCAGGAACCTTAGCAGATAGATTTTTAAATAAGAATTACTAAAATAGAAAAACAGTTGCATACCATTTTAGTTGCTATTTCATGAACTCACATGAGTATTCACACAATGAAAGCTTAGCTGTCTGACCCTACTTACAGAACTTTTTGAAGTGCTCAGGAACTAACGATAAAACATTCACGGTTTATTCCAATGTGTCACATCTTGGACCTCAAAACAGTGCAGCAGAGTACTGCCCATATATCTCGGCGACTGCACTCCTAGAAAGGTAGACATTTCTGACCTCACTTTGGGTAACCACACATAGGAGGTTCCAAGTGGGAAGCTAAGGTGTGCGTGCGCTGGCGTCATCAGTTCGCTGCAGATGAAGGACGGACCGCCTGTGGCCAAGCACGGCAGCCGAGTCCGAACACCAGTACAGTCTACTGTGGAGGGTGAGCAGACTGTGAATTTTCTTCAAACTATATATTTTCTCTGCCAAAATACAAAGCCATCTCTCAAAGTCATTAAAAACTGAGAGCAAACATAAGCAAATTTATGTGACCAGACTTTCAAAGTTTTCATAATAAGAATGAGTGAGAATAATTAGATTTGCTTTGTAAGATACCAAAGGAGGATGCACTGAAGTTCCTCATTAATGTACTGCAAATGAAACTTTTATATTTTATTCATGGAACTCCAGAAACTGATTCATTAAATTATTTGGTATTGTTATTAATAAAAATATAACCCATATCATAAATTCAGATATACAAGAATAAACCAAAATATCAATTCGTTGTCATACATCTGTAGGAAATGAAGCTATATGAATGTTAAGTCTGTGATCAGGAAGGAAAAGTATGTACATATGTAATTTTATAAAATAAAGGGACACACTGCCTTTCATATTGTAAAAATATGCACTACACACGATCTAAGGAGTACAAATGCTGTTTTAAACACATTCATATAATAACTAAAATGATTCATGCAAATGTGTGACATTAGTTTACTAGATGAGATGGTATTTTTATAGATTTTTTTCGCTTTTTTACTGTCAGTCAACAGGTATACTTTGTCTTTTACTAAGTGAGCATTAAATTTTAGAATAATTTCACTGTGACAAAAAAATGAAACTATATCAACTCATTAAACTGTGAGGACCAATACAGACATTCAGTGTGAATTATCAATGCCAACATTAAAAAGTTACCTATATATACACAATGTTTAATTTTTCCAATGGGAAGTTAAAGAATTACTGTTCTCTTATTACTCCTTGTTCTTCAATTGGATTAGTAAATGTTCTAAAGTAATTGTCTGTTTTGTACTTCCCACTGTAGCTATAATAGTTACTTAGCAGCTCCTTTCACCTGTTAATTTTCAGATATCATAACTGTTTGGCAATGAATGAAAATAATGAATCACTGCTACTGTGAAATTTCACAATAGACATGGATGTTTTCAATTTTTTAAGAACTATCCTACCTCACACTTTCTATCTTCTCTGTGTGGTAGCACCTTAAAAATATTCTGTATTGCACAAATCATTATTTTAAAAATAGCATATAAACTTGCACTAGTGTTTTAAATTTTATAATGTTACTATTATTAGTCAATAAGGAACAATTAGTAAATCTTGGTTTCTGTTCAAAGGAACATTTATCCTATAATTTACCTCATGGAAAATAATTGCACAATCAATATCTTTGAGAGTAAAAGCACATCTGGGCCTCTTATAAACTCACAATATTTAACACAGTAAATAATGGAAAATAATGGAAAAATATCCATTTAATATGAAACTTATCATAAGCAAAATTATTTGATCAAATGTTTTTAGTGTATAAAAATTGTCCACCTCATGTAATCATTCCATAAAGTGTTATACTAGAATCATTTGCACATTTTAGGGAAACCATCCAGAGTGCTTTGTAGTTATAAGCCTCCACTCCCAAAAGCCAGGTAGGCATTCAAGGAGGCCCATAGTTTCCTAAGAACCAAATCATGCTCCATTGTGAATCAAACACTTTTTCCAAGAAATTTCCAAGTCTAAACTAAACATTTTCAGTAACACAGTAATGACTTGCCTTTTAATATAACAAGGTGCATAAACATTCCAGGAAAGAGCACAGCTAAATACATAGCCAGAAGGAAAATATTCCTGTGTCTAAATGAGGTCTTTCATCGTTTGAAGTCCCTTAGGCCACAGTTAGCATGGAGTCCACTGCACCACAGGCCCGGATGTTCTGTGAAGTACAGGACTGTGTACAGTCAACGCTGAAGTCACCCGGATCTTTAGTCACCCACAACTCTTTAAATTCAGCACAGAAAGTGTTCCAAAGACAACATGAGTGATTGCTCTGACTATTTAATTGTATCTTATTATTCATGCTGCTTTTCAGATGGACTGATAGACACACATATTCTGCTGTCAAATCATTTCAAGACCTCAAGGAGCTCAAAATAGTTGGCTTAGGAATATTAGGCTTGATTACTTAATGCTGTCTTAGGAAGGACCTCACCAAGTCATCTTAAGATTCATTTTACATCAATAATAACCTATTTCTGTGTGTAATTACCATTTTTAAAGTTCAAATCCTAAAATGTAAGAGAATAAAAATCTATGCCAAGTAAAATGTCAAATTGTGAGATTTAAAGACAGTTTCTCCCTTCAGATTCTAATGTAAAACTCTGAATTTATTGTCTTTATGGAAGAAAGATGATTTAGTGATTATTTCCTTAAGTTTAGCTCTGTCACATGTCTCTTAAGATGTTTCTGTTGTGTTTAGAGAGATTAAGCAGTAACTGTAATTGCCTAGGTAAAAAAGTAATCAGTAATAAATAAAAATAGCCATGACAAACAATGATCATGTACAGTATATACACTGGCATTGTCTTAAACATTTGTTATCTTCTTCTTTCTCTTTTCTTTTGTATGCAACTTGGGTTTTTTAAAAAATATGCATGGGTTGTAAATCTTAAAATGACACAGAAAACCTAGAAAACTTCGAGCTTAAAAACAGGTCAATTCTTCTCAAACATAATGTGCATAGATTTTATTAAAATGCAGATTCTGATTTTATAGGTAAAGATCAAATCAGTTATAACCAATCCCAAGTGAGTTGTGCTATTTGTCCATGTGCCATCCTAACCTTAGCAAGGGATTAAAAGATTTTACGGAGTAACAGTGGTCTATGATGGCATGAGAATCAAGCAAAGAACCAAAGGTAAGAAATCTAGCCTGATTCAGAGATCAAAGTTTCTTCTGGACAGAAATTTTATTAGCGGAATGTTTAAAACATCTTCCTATTTGTATCTTTCTGGAAGTGGCAAAAGGAGACTTTTCTCATGCTGTGTTTATCCAGGAGCCTGATTTCCTTAAGTAACTGGCGATCTATAATTGCTAACAAGCAAAGATAGCAGGGAATAAAACTAAGTCCACAGTTTTTTCAATGAGAATTCATCCTAGTTTATTTAAATATTCATTATTTAAATTGAATAATTATTGAATATTTATAAATTGCCTCATTAGGAGTCAGAGTACTATACTCCAGCATTAGACTTCCACATCTTTTATTCACATTCCTCTACATATTAGATGGCAACCAGTTAAGTTGTCACTCTTCCTCTAACTCACATTATACAGACTCTGTCTTTGTTTTAGAACAGTGTGGTGGAGCTATTTCTGTGCTTTCAAAAAGCTAAACCAAAATGAAAAGAAAAAATACAGAAACTTCTTCATGGCCTTCCCAGTTGGCCTGGATTTAAAAAACAAAATTCAACTCGGGTATTCGACATTCCATCAAGTGGCTTCTGCTCACAGCCTCATCTTCTGCACACCTCCTCCTCTTTCCAGTGTCTAATTTTCTGCTCATACTCTTTGGGAATCCTCAATCACGCCTTGAATTTCAGGTTCAATTTGCTTCAGTTGCTGGAAATAGGAAATGTTTTCCCCTCTTGCATAGCTGCAACCTTTCAGAAACTATCATCTTCATCTTCCTCAAGATACTGCTTCAATTTCCTTTGGATAGAACCCTCCTCTTCTTCCTTCCCTGATATCTCTACAGCATTCCAATTGACCTCTACTATCATACTTCTCAGAGCCAGCTTTCCATTATAGGATTTGTAGTCATGCTGGATTCAGCTACTGAACTATCAAGAACTTTTCTGACCCTTCTCTGTGTCTCTTCTCTTCCTTCAGGCAGGTTTCCACTCAAGGAGGCACTTCCACTAGCTTGCTGCATTGAACCATTAGTGCATGATCCCTCTACTTGTGGGTAATCAGATGTCCCTCTGGGAGGGCTGTGGCAAGCAGATGCCAGCTGCTGTATTTCAGTATGGTAGAGAGCAAGCCTGAACACCAGTGCAGTGACTTGGGATATGGAAGTCCTATGTGCCAGCCTCAGAGTCATCAAAGGAAAGGGCATGCTGCTAGGGCTGGTCTCTGGAAGGCAGCTATCAAGTTGTAACAAGGGCCTCTGTATCGAAGCAAAAACTTTCTGAGACTGTTGAATTTGAATACATATTGTCATTCCTGAGATGAGCAGAAGCATCCTGGGAGTGGCCACCCTCCTCTGGTAATGACTTTCTCTGGGCTTATAGATTTTGGAAACCAATCTGCCACAATAGTCCCCAGAGGGAAACCAATACCAACAGCTCAGCTGTAATAATGTTCCCTGGTGAAAAGTGGATATAGTTACACAGAGGCATTTGTTAACTCAAGGGTGATAATGGAAGATGTTTAAATTAACAAGGCCAATTCAATAGCCAAGGAGATACACACAGCTGTGCTATAAAATGCCATCAACTGTTACACCAGCCCATCTGTTTTCTAATAAGGGGTGGCAGAGGAAGCAAAGGCCTAGGCGATTGATGTAGATATGGAGGGGGCCTCTCCATTTTCTTTTGTGTATCTTCACTGGGGTGCGAGGTCAGCTGAGGTCTTGCTTATTCAAGCATGGCATGTGGGATTATTTTTGCAGAGTAAGTTTTGGCCTAAAATAGTTGGCCTGTCCTA
>NDGN011190081.1:0-10064 GCA_002564285.1 Tympanoctomys barrerae | reverse complement strand
TCTTTAAATTTTTGTTTCCCAGTCTAAGTTCTTCAGAGTGAAACTACATTATATGTAGTGGAAAAAAATCAAGTTTGCAAAGTAGAGGAGCACACTGTCACAAACCGTGCCTTGCTGAGCGGCTTTTCCTCTCCCGATCACCAGCCTACAGTGATGGTCAGTACACAGTGGTCTCCCAGACAGCGATCCTCGAATAAAGCGACAGCTCTGAGGGGCTGCCCAGCCCGGGGTGAAAGGCGCAGTGTGAGTAGCTGAGTTATCCATCCAGGAACGGAGGTCTAGAGTAGCTATGAGGGAAAGATGACAGAGTCACAGGCAAGGCAGAGCTGGAAGCGATCTGGGGTTTAAACAAGAAATGGGCAAACCAAGCACTTAAAAAACTTGAAAACTCTTCTCAACAAGCTGAGCGGGATGGTGGGAGTGTCCCCAGCATGGGATAGTGCCTGGCCCTGGGCTCGTCCTTGGTCACATGCTGTATACAAGACCTCAAGGTGAGGCATCAAAGGCAGTCACGCCATCTAAAAATATGGCCATTGTATGGGGCATCTTCTGTGCTCATAAGGTAATAATGACTTAAAATGTGAAATATGGACAAAAGTCATAATGGCTTGGAAATTTAAGTTCATGATTCAAAAGAAAGTTTTTAAAAGACTTGAAAAATAGTGAGAACATGGTATATCAAACCTGCAGCCATAGCAGATTCTTAAGGTCGCTTTAATAGATAACAAAGATATTTAAAAAGTAAGTTGAACCTTTAAGAAGCTTATAAAGGAGTAAATAAATATTGGAGGAACAGGGAATTGATCAAGAATAAGGAACATTCAGTGTGAAGGGAAAGACATGGTAGAATTGAAAAATGAAGAGTTGTATCTTTGAAAAGACAAATCAAGTAGACAGACCTGTGGCAAATTTGAGAACATAGGAAAGAAAACTTTAAAAAGTAGATTCAAGAAACGAAATATAGCCAGGGATATGGAGGAGGCAAGATTCACTTCTAGAATAATACATATTTTAAGAGGTACCAGTTTTTTTCTAAGATTATTTTTAGAATATTTAGTGTTGATTTAGATTTTTAGACTAATACAATTAAAACTACCTAGTGGAGGGTTGGCCAGATAGCTCAGCGGACTAAAGTTCCTGCTTCCACAGAGCGCAGCGGCTGGGGTTTGATCCCCAGTGTGCTGTGAGGCCCAGCCCCCAAGGCGCTGATACTGCGATTGAGACTTGGCGTGGTGGTGTGACCCCCAAAACAAGAGGATCACTGCAAGTGCAGTCTCTGTAGTGAGACCCTGTACACCCTGTGCACCCCTGTCCTAAATTCTTCTAAAATAAAATAAACTACCTGGTGGAACCTTCATGATACTACTGTATCCGTGAGCAATTCAGTTGCATCTGAAGTTGGTAGATTCATGAGTTTGTAGTCAGAGAACACTCCAATATGATGTCAGTTTGTAGAGTTATGGTCCTGTCACTTGGGAGGATGCCCAAGGATTACAGACATTAGGACATTTTGGGAAACCAGTTAATCTTCATTAGAGGGGAGGATAGATTTCCTGTGGGATAGATGCCAAATAATTTGAACTCTGAACAAAGGGTCACATTTTCTTCTCTTTCGCCTTAGCAGTTTGTGAAGTGCAATGTGCCAGTGAGTAAAAATACCTTCGGACTTGCTAATGAAAGACGGTGTGTACAGAATCTGCTATTGCAGCATGTATTTTTATAGATGTTGAAAAGCTATTGTCAGATAGTATTTTAAAAACTGTCAGGTGTGTGTGTTTTTCAAATGAGTTTTAAATAATTCAGGACTCTGAAGGCACTAGAAAAATGACTTTATAAACTCGCAAGGCTGTTTATATTGAATGTATACATAGAAGCTATGAATTAAAAATGACAGTCTCAAAAAAAAAAATGACAGTCTCCAATCCATGTTTTTACTAATAATCTGTGCAATGTTGATGGAGATTCGCCGCTACCCTTGTTGTTTTGGCCTTTTCCCATTAATGGCTTGCCATGAAGTCATGTTGGCATAGACACACTTGTGTGCTGATGGTGATATGGGCACCCTTGTTTGGTCTGTGTGGCCTGACCTGACGGCCAAGCTTGTGCCTGCCTTCCCTTTCCCTCCCTCTTGTGTGCTGCTGAATCTGAAGTGAGGACAGAGACCATGGGAGAAAGTTCCCTTTGAGCAAGGGTTAGGACTGTCCACGCTTGTCTGTGCAGACGCTTAGCTGGTGAGCAGCATTGGAGAAGTAGGAAGTCCCCTCCTAGTTCAAGAGCACAGTACTGGGGTGCAGAAGGAGGATCAGAGATCATCACGAGTCTTAGCCCCATTTCTTCATGACTCATTCTTCATGATTCTCATCATTTTTTTTTCTTTTCTTCCTGTCCTTAGGTTCTTTTTTTTTTTATTTTTAAAGGTGTAACAAAAGGAAACTCATTTTATTTGTGTGGTGTGGTGTGGGGTGTGTGTGTGTGTGTATGAATAGGCCTAATGGAATGCATAATATTGTATATCTTTCTTCCTCCTACCAAAGGGCCACAAAGGACTGGTTTTCCAGAGAAATTTTCTTATCATTGTTATTATTACTATTTCTTAAGTATTATTTTCCTCAGTCAGTATTTGACCTGTAAAGTAATGGTTTGGCTCATGTTCAGGAGTTAACAGATCTCTGGGGATCTCCGAGTTAGGAAGTACGTGACCTTTATAACAGAAGATGTGAAGTGTACATGCAAGAGCTGGGCAGTGACTGAAGCCAGAACCACAGAGAGGGCTGTAGTTAGACATGGAAATAGTGGAAACACCTATGTTTAAACATGTTTAGAAATTTATGCATTGCAGCAGTCATTTTAAAGATTTGCCCTACGAAACCCTGGAAGTCCACTGACAGTCCCTCGGCTCTCCAGTGTCTCTTCAGTGTGCTGCAGGTGATTGCTGGCCAGTGTCTGGAGCTTGCTGACTGCCTACTGCTGAGCGCACACTGTGTAGAACTGACCTCCTCGGTTCATGTGCTGCAGGGCTCACTTTCCTGTTTATTCTTTGGAAAGGACTCAGCTGAGCTGTTGCCACACAGTAGCATGGAGATAGAATTGCCCAGTCGGTGAGAAGTGGCCTTGTGGGTGCTTGGTATCATTCTGAAGTCTTTCTCAGAAGTTGTTTTTAAATTGGATATCATAGACGTACATGTCGATTTTAATGGATTTTTTTTAAGGTTTAGCTAAGAGTCAACAATAAAGCAAGGATGAGGTGGTGAAAGGGCTGCAAAAGTTAATGAAGGGATGGGATGTATTATTTTTTTAAAAATCTGTTGAATGCAAATGAGAAATTAGAGCAAACTATGTCTTAGAAGTGTTTTACATGTCTAAGCATCATTATCTTGTTAACTGGTGTTACATGAACAATTATACAGCCTCTAGTCCTACTTTTGGTTGTTGTCATGCTCTTGATTGCAGATTATAAATCCTGATTGTACTTTCCCGGACCAGAAGCAGAGCAAAGGCTGAAAGAAAGAAGGTGTCGCTTCTGGGGAGTGCTGGGTGGGTTTACTGCCAGGTTCTCTTCCCTCCTCACTGAGTGCCACTCCTACTTCCTGTTAGCTCCCTGTCTCCTAGGGGTGGGCCCTCCACGCAGTTGCTTCCTTTTAAATCTCAGTCCCTCCTACGTGCAGAGTAGGGCCCATAACAGTTGCATCTCCTGGGCTTGTTGGGAAGATGAGCAGGGTAACACGGGCAGCTGCCCACGTCCACGTCTGGCTGGTAGAAAGGTGGTTTCCACTTCGGCTTCCTTGAGTGGTCGTCTTTGGGTACCAGTAGCGTGGCTGAAAAAAGTCAAAGCAGTCAGAGCATATCAGTGTCTTCTGGACCAATGTCAATCACCTAACCTCCCTTGGAAGTACTTGCTAACAACTTACTGAATAAAGTAACTGGATTTTTAAAGAGATAATAAATGAGTACTTAAAATCAGTGTTGGGATTTTTAAAGATGGTGGATTATGATTCATTTTGTTAAATATCTACAACCTGTCAAATATTGTACAGGATTCTTTTATATCTTTTTTATCTCTCTGAAATTACATCTAATAAAATAATAATAAAAGGGTGTGTAAGTTCTGGGAATTAGTGGTATAGCTCAAACATCTAGTTTACTATTTCTGCACTGTGGTAACATTGTTTTTGACTCATCAGAATTATCAAGACCTCTGGTCCACCTGTCCTAGTTTCTACTGGAATTGAAATGTAGTTTATAGCAGAATTCTTTTGGCTAGAATTCCTTAGTTGCAATTTAAAGAGACCTATAAAACTGGATTAAGGGAAAGGGCCTCTATTGAAGTACATTAACCTTTCCAATGGTGCCCATGAGGAACTTCAGATTGGATGAGATTTAGGCACTCAAAGCCAGGTTTCTCAGGATTTGGTTTCAGCCTTCTGGCTGTACTCCCCATCTCCTCAACTCATTTTGGTTTCTGTGTTATCTATTGCCTTGTAACAGGTTCTGTCAAACCTGCAGCTTAAAGCAACATACATTTATCTGCTCAGTTTCCACAGGTCAGGAGTCGGGGCGTGGCTTCTCTGTGGACTTCGGGTTCTCCCAAAAGTGTCAGTCCTTCCTGGAATGTAGCTGAAGGCACGGCTAGGGAAGGGTCTGCTCCCAGTTCATTGGATGTTGGAAGAATCCAGTTCCTTGTAGGTTGTGGGAAAAAGGTCATGCTGCTGGTTGTCAGCTAGAGTCTGCTCTGTGTTTTTTTCCCCTGAATCTTTTCTAGAGGAGCTCACAATATGGCAGCTTCCTTCAAGGAAGCGCCTGCTGATGAGGCAGAAATATAATCCTGGAATACCATATTCTGTTAGTTTGAAGCAAATCCAACCCATGCTCACAATAAGGGATTGTCAAAGGATTACCACAAGGTGCCCTAGAGTCTGTCTCCTGCAGGAGGGCTTTCCGTATAATGACAGAACTGACCACCAGCAGCTCCTGTCTTACAGTATCCCAAGGGTAAGAACCCTAGAAAAAGTGTCGCTAGCCCCTTGACTACCAGGGCGGCAAACTTAACCACAAAAATACTTACTGAAAAGATAATAGGTAGCTTTTAGAACTGTTGCACATACTGAAGAACCAGGCTGGGAAATCATGTGCAACTGACTGCACACTTGTAACCATGGGGTAGTTCTTCCTTAGTCTCTCATCACTAGATTCATTAGCGTTCCAGGGTACGTTAAATACAAGATGCAGTTCTGTGGTCAGTACAGGCCTTATGCCTGTGTCCTAGGGACCAAGAAGGGTGATGAGGGACAGGCTGGCCCTCTCTGGCCTTCAGTAGGAAGGAGGTCTCTAGTGTTTCTTTGTGACACTGCTCTGAGACGAGCCCGTATGGTCTCATGGCCTCGCTGGGACCACATTTTCCTGTCCAGCCAACAGGCTGTATTGCATAAGTATATTCTTCTCTCCTGGATACTTCTCAGAACTTTGTAACTGATGGTTCTGTGTTCTTGTTTAACATGAACTGTGCCTTACAGATGTGCCAATAAAGGCCTCCGAGTCATATAGTAGAAGGGACATTTCTGTTTTTCAGTTAGAATTTTACTCGTACTGGATTTAACTAAGCAGAATCTGCGCTTTCTGAAATTAAAGGCTATCTTTGGGATCCAGAATTTTCCCCAATCTTTGTGTTAAATCTAGGAACTCAGGAATGCTCTGAACTCTTTACTGTTGTTGTGTTTGGCCATATAAATTTTGAGCACACTGACTTGCCAAGTTTTTAATAAATCTGAAGAACTTAAAAATCATTTCACATAAGTTCATATGTTTTATCAACAGAACGATCAACAAAACTTATCAACAAAAGAAACAGATATCACTTCTGTGGTTAACTTGGCAGGTGCAGTCTGCATATTGTCAAAGGTTTTTCTCGGCTGAATAAAGCAACTAATATCTCACCATTGCAATGGAATTTTAGGCTAAGAATAATAATCCTCAACACATGAGAATCACCTGAGGAATTAAAAACAGCACTATAAAAAAAATATGAGACTCCTACCCTAGGGAAGTTTGCATAATTCCTTGAAGTGGGATCCAACTAACTTTCAAAACCTCTTTAACACATCCTACTGACTTGGGCCAGTCGTGTGTGTACCAACTGTGATTCAGAGCCACCCAGTAGGAGTGACAAATTATGGCCTGGTCCTGAACATGTTGAGGGTTTTCGGATGTGCACCTTATCTTTGTTGCTTGATCATTGCTGGGACAAAATACCTGATGCCTACAAGTTAAAAGAGGAAAGGTTTGTTTTGGCCCACGCTCTGTAGAAGCTTCAGTCCATTGTGATCTGGCTCCAAAGCAGGGTGGCATAGCAGAGGAGAAAGTTTTGTGGCAAGAAGAAGCAACGAGACTTCCTCCTTTCTCATTCTATTTCTTCCAGGGTATGTAAGCCTATTAGTCAGTGTTCCTCACAGACAGGGTGTGCATTCCCTCTTTCATAAATCTATCATCCATGCCCAGAAATACTAAATCAATCAGTGAGCTAATCTAGTGTCACATACCCATGATTCAGTATCACATACCCATGATGCAATATCACACATGCGTGATGCAGTATCTCACACCCATGATGCATAGTCACATACCCATGATCCAGTGTCACAGCCATGAAGCAGTATTACACACCCATGATGCAGTGTCACACACCCATGATCCCAGCATGACAAGCCCATGATGCATTGTCACTCAAAATGCAGTGTCACACACCTATGATGCAGGGTCACACACCCATGATGCAGTATCACACACCCATGATGCAGTATCATGCACCTATGATGCAGTATCACTCATGATACAGTGTCACACACTCATGATCCAGTATTACACATCCATGATGCAGTGTCACACACCCATGGTACCCCATGATGCAGTGTCACACACCCATGGTGCTTCATGATGCAGTGTCATACATCCATGATGCCTCATGATGCAGTGTCATATACCCATGATACAGTGTCACATGCTCATGATCCAGTATCATACACCCATGATGCAGTGTCACACACCCATGATGCACCATCTCCCCAAAGCCGCACCTATGAGCACATCAGCTTTGGGGAGCCTTCTAGATGTAAACCATTTTCACAGCTCCAGGGCTAAGACTCTTTCTGTTGTTGTCAGTTGTTCTTTAAGTGTACCTAAGATGAACTTCCGTGGATGGAGGTCAACCAAGTCAGTCTCTTCCTGCAGCCTGAGAGAGCCCAACATACTGGGCCCACAGAGCTGCCGCTTACGCCATTGCTTCTGAGAATACCTCCAAGAGGCTGAGCTCATAGGAATGCCATTTGTTTGCTTCATGACAGTAGCACATGTTAAAATCAGGCTATAAACAATCCAGCTTTTCTTTCATTTTATATTTATTTTCTAAGATGATGTGCAAATAATCATTCATGTGGTATCCAGAAATATTTTTGTCTGTAGTAGTAGCAGATGGCACAGTGCTTTTCACGTGCCAAGTCGCATTTATTCCACCACAGCGCAATGTGGAAGTGATCGTGGGCTCTTTCAAGTGCGCTAACTCCCCATGTGCATTTCAGTTGTGGTGGGAAGTTTTTCTGCATATCAGTTCAATGTGTGGTAGATTTACTTGGAATCCTTGGAATTCGTGCATAGTGTAGTCACATGAGAAGTGCTTTGAAAAGAAATCGTTTTTTGAGGTCTCATGATTAAAGGTCATCAATTCAACAGACATTTAATAAGCATATTCTGAGTGCTAAGCCAGTAATTTTCCACTGGGATGTGCAGCTTGGTCTGCTGGAGGATTGTGGAAATCCACAGGGTTGTTTTTAGTTACCATAATGATTAGCAGGGGTGCTACTGGCATTTGCTGTGGGAGGCCCAAGGGACAAGGGGCTTGCAGCTTGCAGGACAGTCCCCTGTGACAAACATGGCCCTGTGTGTGTGCACCATGTGTGTATACACATCTAGGCTCTTGAAAGGGCATTCACGTAGGTGGAAAACCTGTTTATGATTATCTGAGCCTGAAACCTAATTGTGATTTTTATATAAACATAAAGGGGTTTTTTTTTCTTTCTTTTTTTTTTGGCATGGATTTTAACATATAATGACTTTTCCAGGAAAATTATAAATTGAATTGTAAATTAAATCAAGGGAAAGTTGTACTTTGCTTTATTTGGAAGCAAGAGTTATTTACCTCATATAAAATCACATCGCCATTGGAACCCTGCACATGATGGCTGAGTCACAGAGAGCCTGACTATAAACTGCCTGTGCTTGTTATTTCCACTTTCATTTGGATTCTATACATAGTACAAGCAAATTACTTCATGTGTCTCCTGGCAGTGTTGTGCTGGAGTATTTAAAATGCAGATTACTTTATTATAGTACTTTTTGATTTTTTAGGTTGAGTTGTGATGATGTGATTTTTTTAAAAAAACAGTAGTATTACTCAACAGTGATGTTTTTTTTTGGGAGGGAGTTGGATGTGATGGGATTGAAAAACACAGGGTTAAGCAGCAGGGGATTGGCAGACAAATTGATTGCCAGGAAGCCCTTCATGCTGGAGGAATGCAAAGGGTCCTGCCCAAGCCAGGGAGCAGCCTTGCATGTCCTAAGGGAAAACACAGGCGGTGTCAGGAGGGATGTTTTGTCAGGGCTTAGCTGGGTGAAGAGGAGGGCAGGAGGAATAGTGCATACAAAGTCCTGAAGGGCGAAGATGGCTTGAGCTTGGGGCCGTGGTCAGACTGGGAGCTGATAATGGAGAGCAGCCTGAGGAGGCAGACAAAAGCACACCAGGACCTTAGCAAGCCTTGCTCACATTTTATTCTAGAAACACTAGCAAAGATACAAAAGGGCTGTTGGAGTCGAATCAGGTTTGCATGTTACACAGACATGCTTGTCCCGGGGGTAAGTCTAGGCTGGAGTGAGGCAAGGTGGTCTGGGCCAGCAAGCATCCTGAGTTAGCAGAGAGGGCAAGCGCGGAAGGGTCAGGGGAGCTCTGCCCGTGTCAGGCCAGGCAGTCGCCTCCAGTGCCTGTGCCCCTGCCACTTGGCCGGGTTGTCCCACAGCAGGGGTGTGAGCTGGGCTGTACGGAGCACGTGGGAGGAGTTTTGGGGGATGGGATCTACTCAGTGTTGAATGTGGGCGACGTGGGAAAGAAAGCTCGGCAATGGTGGTGGTGAACCTGTGGCACGCATGCAGCAGCTGGTGCGTACTTCCATTGAAAGCTCTAACAGGTTCGCCCTCACTGCTCTAGGGTGTGTGTGGCTAAAGATACATGTTTTATGGATAGAATATGAAGTACATTGCGTTACCGAATTTCACTGATTTTAACCTTTGTTAAAGAGGTTCATTTATTTTGTGCGTGACTTTGCTTACCTGTTTGTTTTCATTTAATGTGGAACAACTTTTGCTTTTGTTTTGAAAGAGATTAGAATATGATAGATTTTAAAGACGCTTCATTATGTTATAAATCTAGTGGTTATCATTTGTATGGAAAGAGTTGCATCAAAAATGGAAGGAAATAATCTTGATAATTTAGATTTATCCCCTGTATTTCTGAGGGAAACATGGGTCTTGAGAGCCTTTTTCAACTTCTGTTCCTTTTCATTTTATTTATTAAATAAAATCTTACTTCATTTTATTATTAATAGTAGTGAAGTTAGCTGGGCATCGTAGATTACACCTGTAATCCTAGTGCTCTGGGGAGATCGCTATCAATCTGGGCAACTTAGGTGAGATCCTCTCTCAAAATTAAAAAAAAAAAAGCATTGGAAAGGCCTGAGGATGTAGCTCCGTGCAAAGGCCATGGGTTCAGTGCCTAGTATCAATCAGTGTTTTAAGAAATTAGTGAAATAGAGGACTATTACCTCCATTGTCTATGACGTGACTTTTTATGTAGTTCCTTTACATCTCACATTTACTCTCTTCCTTTGTCTTAGTTTTATATATGTATGTACACATCTGTGTTTATACATAAAAAGACAGAGCATTGTCATTCAACACAAATATTCTAGGAGTGAAGATGAAACTGGGAGTATATATATATATATATATATATATATATATATATA
>NDGN011190045.1:0-17398 GCA_002564285.1 Tympanoctomys barrerae | reverse complement strand
TCAGGCCCTTGCGCTTGTCAGGGAAGCGCTTATTCCACTGAGCCATCTCCCCGGTCCCCCCACACTCTTCTTACCAGACACATCCTGGCACAACACTCCCCTCTTTTTCTACATAGCCTACATATGACTCAATCACTCTAGTTTTCATTTAATTGCTAACTTTTGTGTCTACCTAACCTATCAAACCAAATCTTTGGGCATGAAGGATTGTGTCTTACTCATCTTTTCGCTCACTGCCCAGGTGTGTGGCAAGCATTTGCCAGCTAGATAAACAGGTGAACTTACATGAGGAAGATGGGGAGGTGCAGAACTCAGTGAGCCGAGAGTTAGGAACTCACTTCCGAATCCCTGAAACTGGAGTCTTCTGGGCTATTCTACGAGCACATGCAACCCAGACGAGCCTGGAGCTCAGGAGTATGCAATGAGCAGAGAAGCACTTCTACGATTCACTAGAAGGTACTACCTAAGTGAAGAAACCAAAGGACCAAAGTGACAAGAGTTTTTTTTCCATGGGTTTTAGTCCCAGAAAAACAGCCTAGATTTAATATGCCCTCTCCTCCATTGCCATCACATTAATAAAGCAATTAATGTACAGTTTACAGATACATAATATGCTAAGACACCTTTCCTACTAAGTGACCCACTCATCTCTTCTAGTCAGCTCTCTTTCCAAATGCAGAATTATCCTGCAGCCTTTATTAGTCCTGCCTGAGATACCATCATCTTTCCTCCTTCCTTCACTAATTTGCTATCTACCACTTACTGGCTTCCCTTGGACAAAGCACAGGTGTCCTCTTAACTGAACCATGAAGGAAAGGGACATAAGCTTCTCTTGAGAGGTCCTTCTCCAGAAATACAAATCCAGGAAATGGCATGTTCATGAGTGCTCAGGACGATGGCTCAGCCCTGAGCCAGCAACCCCAGCCTCACTATCTATTTTCCCATATGACAACGGGAAGCAACTTTGGGGTTTCTTAATCTCAGTGAAATTTAGACAGCAGAGAAAGCATGAAGTTTGGGACATTTTTCAACTGCTATTGACTGTGCTTTCTTTGCTGGACCCTGAGCTATGTTCGAGATAACAAGAACCAGGATTTGACTGTTGCCAACCACGGAGCAGACTGCCAACTACCATGTGTGGCTACAGGGCCATCCAAGCCTTGTGTGAGACAAACAAGCACAGAAGCTCTAAGGGAAAGTCAAGGAAGGCACAAGAAATGCCTGGCTGCTCAGTGGACAGCGCAGGGGGCAGCTGCTTTGAAGGGAGCCTAGAAGTGTTCGTTTTCTGCCCACAGGGATGGACATTTCAGCTAAACTCAGTTTATTAGACTTTTCTGAAATCTATAGCTAAAGCACAACCTATAGGACTGTATGCAGCTGGAGTCAAGTTATGTGACCTAAGGAGGTGGACTGTAAATCCTGCCACTAAGTCCCTCAGAACTTCCTCAGCTTATTCCTCTGAGGCTTCTGTGTCCTAAGTATAACATTTTAAAAGTCTAGCAATTACTTTATGTAAGCATTGCTTTAGGAGCCTAGCATAGGTTAGCTTATTCACGCCAACTAGAAATAATTCACTCCACTTTAGTAGCAAGTAAGTCAAGGCACAGACAAATAACTTGCCAAAAGTTGAGTAGCCATGCCTTGCAGGGGTGGGATTCAAACCTAAGAGGTTGTCTCCACTCTGTGCTTTTAGTCAGTCTCCTAACAAATGACCTTCCTTGTGCATTTCTGACATAAAGAACCCTAACTGATTCAAAGAAAATATGGCCTGGGTGGAAAGCAAAGATAGGAAACAACCTGGCAATCTTAGGCGCAGCTGCATGGCGGGGATTAAAATAAAAACAACAGAAAGGCCTATTTAGGCAGATGTAGGGACCAGGGTTCCATCCTTGGTGTGCCGTGCAGGCCCCACTCCTGGGGCTCGCTTAAACAGCGACTCAGACTGGGCATGGTGCTGCATGCCTGTAATCCCAACAAGTGGGAGGCTGAAAACAGGAGGATCATTCTGAGTCCAATCTGTGTAGTGAGACCCTGTAGACTTTGCACTAAATACATTAAAAAAGGAAGAAAGAACGAACGAACGAACAAACCAGTGTGGGACCAAAGGCATGGTTAGGACAAGTGAGCACAAGAAGAGCAGCCAGCATGGCAGCAGAGGAGGATGATGCAGCTCTTACTGCCCCACAGAAATGACTTAACAAAAATATGCTGGCCACAAGCCTTTCTGTGGAGCCCTGAATCCAGTCAAGCGAATGCAGTACAGAACTTAAGACAAACATAAAACCCAGACTATCTCTGTAGAAACAGACAAGATGAGCAACTATATTTTTCACACGTCAGCCTCTCTCAAGCTGACACAGCTGAGCACCATAACAGATGTCACTGGCCTGCAACTTCCCCCAGGAAAAAGGAGCGGAGCTGGTACCCAGTGTCCAAGCCTTCGGTCGACGGGACCAGCACAGCAGGGATGCCAGTGCACAGCAGAGAACAAAGGGAAAGAGATGATTTCCTGCAAAAGTGAGAAGGTGAAGAACTTGCGGCTTCAGTCCTGGAGCAAGCGAAAGAAGTGGCGCATGCCTTCAACACTAGAGCCTTCTGGGGTTCCGTCTGAGGGCCTGGTTCCAGCTAGGCACACAGCTCATGCTCAGACAACCAGCACAAGGCAGGTGCTTAGAAGAAAGCAGGAGGAAAGGAAAAGGGACTTGTGCCTAGCAGCAGCCAGCCAAGCACTGCAGGACCGGGATAAGGATGAAGTCAGCTGCTTCACAGGCGGCAGGTTGATGCAACGTTCCTTCCTGCAATGCAGCAGTCAGACACCAGAGGGAGCAAGAGATCACGGATGCCTAATGCACACTTACGCAGAAGGCCCAAGCACACAAAATGGTTCCTAAGCTCCTACACCTGTGGGCTGGGCTAGCTGGTGAGGGCCTCACATGTTTCAGTGGTCTATAAGGCTGGGAGTAGAACACAGTGTCAAGCTAAACGTACTAGAGATCAGGCAAGCATAATACAGTCAAAGGAACAAGGTAAATCTCCAGTGATCAAACATAAAAGAAAAGAAATTTAGGACCGGGGATGGCTCTGTAGAATAAGTGCTTCCCAGGCAACCACAAGGTTCTGAGTTCAATCCCTGGTTCCACAAGAAGAAGAAGGAGGAGGAGGAGGGGGAGGAGGGGGAGGAGGAGGGGGGGAAGAGGGGGAGGAGGGGGAGGAGGAGGAGAAAAAGAAGAATAGAAATTGGTTGAATGCCTCACAAAGAATACAGAGAAAGTACTGTGGTCATTTCAGAAAAACCTGAGTTACAAGAGAACACAGAGAAATGAAATCAGGAAAATGATAATGGAACAAAATTACAACAACAATAGATGAGAACCAAAATAAATACACAAACAAACAAACAAAACTCTGCCCTTAAGGATAATTGAACTGAAAATTCACGGGCAGGATTTGACAACAGACTTCACTGGAAGACTCAGAAAAAATGATTGCACTCCAAGGAGCAAAGAAAAAAATGAATGAGAAAGTGTTAAAGTCCAAAAGCCTTACAAGATGCAATCAAACAAATCAAAATACAAAATGAGAGTTTCAGAAGGAGAATGAAGAGAAGGAAAAGAGCAAAAAGCTTACTTAAAGGAAGATGGTCAAAATGCATGCAAATTCTGGAAGAGTAATGGACACTCACGTTCAGAGAAGCAAAATGTCCCAAACAAGATGAATCAAAAGAAACATCAAGACACTGACATCAAATTATTAAAAGTCAAACACACAGAAAATTTTGATAGAGGAGAAAAGCAACTCACCAGCCACCCATAAAACTATCCTGCAGGCTGGGAAGAAGCTAGTACACGCAACGTGCTGACAGAAAGCCTGCCAACCAGGCACACCACCCCGGGACGAAAGTCCTCAAAAGTGAAGGGACTTGCAAACCAATGAAACTAAAAAATACTTCAGTGAGTTCTTCTAGTAGAAACAGAAGGACACCACACAGCGGCAACACAATGCTATGTGGAAGCAGAAACCTCATTGGTAAAGATAAATACGCAGACAATGCATGACACTACAATACCGTTATGGTGGCATGTAAACCACTGTTTGGTTATGAATACTGTCTGTATTTTGGGATTTTTTTAATTAGTACCTTTGTAGTACATAATGCATACATTCCTTGTATGGAGTTGGTACGTATATGCAACATGTTTATGGCAGTACAATTCATAAGAACTCTTGGAAGCAGTCTGTATGTTCACAAATAGATGAATCAATTTTAAAAATAATGTGGTATGTATTTAGACACCAGGGCGTATTTATCTGCCATAAAGAAGGATAAACCTGAGTCACTTGTAGGAAAGTGGCTGCACCTTAAGGACATATTAAGTGAAATAAATCAGAGATAAGCTTCAATATCACATGGTTTCCCTTATACGAGAAGCCAAAGTATAAATAAAAAGCAAAATAAATGGTAACAAGAAGCAGAGACAGAACTTTCTCAAATAGAAAGACAATCAAGAGATGGAGGGAAATAAAAGTGAATGTAAACCACTTTGATTCCAGCATAAAAGTTAAGACAAAAGTACTAAGAAAGTTATAATTATAATATAGACTCAGTGACAACTGTCACAAGAACAAAGGTCATTATATAATGGTAACAATCAAATCATCAGGAAGGCAAACAAATTATAAATATATTGTATCTGGACTCAACATCAGAATACTTACATTACAGATCAAAACTAATAGATCTGAAAGGAAGAATACACAGCAAATACAGTAACTATAGGAAACTTCAATACTCTACTTTCAGTAACAGAAAATCCTGAGAGAAAAATCAACAAGGAAGCAAAGAACTTGTATAACACTATATAAATGCACATCACAGAAACATACAAACCACCTGCTCCATACTACCAGACAGAACATTCTCGAGGAAAAACCAGATGTTGGTCACAAAAAGTCTTAACAAGAAAATCCAAATCATGCCAAGTATCCTTTTAGACCATAATGGAATAAAACTAGAAATTAGTAACAGAAGCAAAATTGGAAAAGTCACAAATATGATTAGTAGGTTGTTGAAAGCCCTGGGATCAATTCCTAGTACCACAAAAATAAACAACCCATATCCAATATCATATTGGAAGGTGAAAAAGTTGAAATATTTTTGTAGATGATCAGGAATAATGGAGGAATGCCTGTTCTCACCACTTCTACTTAACACAACATTGGAATTCCTAGTCAGAGCAACTAGACAAAAAATAATAACTTAAAAATAAAGGAAAAGAAACAAAAAGCATGCAAATCAGAACAAAATTATCTGCTCTATCCCTACACAAGAACAAATTATCCAAAAAGGAAATCAGGAAAACAATCCTATTTACAGTAGCATCAAGAAGAGTAAAATATTTAAGAATAAATCTAACCAAAGAAGTAAGACTTGGAACACCAAAAACCATAAAACACTGACAAAAGAAATTAAAGACAACACAAATAAATGGAAAGCTGCCTCATGTTCACAAACTGGAAGACAATGTTGTTAAAATATCCATACTACTTTAAATCATCCAGATTTGGTGCAATCTCTGTCAAAAATCCCAGCAGCACTTTTTACAGAAATAGAAAAATATACAATCCTAAAATTCACATGGAAAGTGCAAAATTGCCTGAATTGCCGAAATAATCATGGGAAGAGAGAAGTAAGCTGGAAAGATACCATTTTCCCTTTTCAATATACTGCAAAACTACAGTAATTAAAACAGCGGGGAACTAACCTAAACATAAGAGAAAGATGCTAAGAATGCCTAATGGGGAAAACACAGGCTCTTTGACAAAGGCATGGGGAAAGCTGAATGCCCACATACAAAACTGTAAAACTAGGCCTAGCTCATATGCCATGCACAAAAATCAACTCAAGGCTGAATAAGGATTTAAACATTAGATCTGAGCCTCTAAACCCCAGAAGGAAAACAGGGAAAGTTTTATTATCCTGTGCTGTGTAATGATTTTTTGAATGTGACACTAAAATATAAACAATAACAAAAACTGATGAAGAGGTCTATGTCACACAAAAAAGTTTCTGCACAGCAAAGAATCAACAATTAAAAGGCAAGACTGGCCAAATAGCTCAGCGGATTAAAGCACCTGCATGCAGGCACAGGGGCCAGGGGTTCAATCTCCCCGCCTGCAGTGCTGGCCCCACCCCCGGGGCGCACTGACATGGCAACTGTGACTGGGCCTGGTGGCGTCAGCTCTTAGGAGGCTGTAAACAGGTGGATCACTCTGAGTCCAATTTAGTAGTGAGACCCTGAACACCCGGTAGACCTGTCCCTAAAATAAAAAAAATAAATAAAAGGAAAAGAGTGTAAATGTTCCTCAAAATTTCTAAGATAGAAGTACCACATGACCTAGCAATCCTATTTCTCTACTACTAAGAATTGAAATCAAAATCTTAAAAAAACTCCTGTACTCTCATGTTCACTGCAAAATTATTCACAAAGGTTAGGATATGCAAACAACCTAAAGGCCCATAAACAGATGAATGAAGAAATGTGGTGCATACATATATTTATCATGGAATATTTAGCCCTTGAAAAGAAAAATCCCACCATATACTACATGAATGAACCTAGAGGGCCTTACAAGTAAAATATGCTAGTCTTAGGAGGTCAAATACTGTAAGCCACCCCAAAAATCAAACTCCTAGAAATTCCTATGACTGCCAGTGGGAAGGAGAAGGGAAACTGGGAGTTCCTGTTCACTGGGTATAAGGCTTCACTTGCACAAGATGATGAAGTTCTAGAGGTGTGCTATACATCACTGCATATAGTAAACAGTACTGTACTGCATACTTAAAATCTGATAAGAGCGTGGAGCTCGTGTTTTTACCTCGATAAAAAAATAAAGGTAAAATAAAATAAAAACAAAAGTGAAAAATAAAAGATTTAATATATTACTCAACATTTTAACAAAATTTAAAAAAATGAACTCCAAAACAGGATCTGAAGGTAATAAGCTAGCACAATTTGAAATGAAAACTCCTACACTGAATTAAAAAATAAATACATAAAAGACAAAGAACAGTAAAGACTAAAATTCTGTTTAATTTTATAAATGCAAAAAGAATCCCACTACTTTCTTTTTATTTGTTTTTTGGTGCCAGAGATCAAACTCAGGACCTTGCCCTCACCAGGCAGGCGCTTATGCCACTGAGCTATCTCCCCATCCTGTACTTTATTTCTTGACGTGAGTGACAGTTATGGATATGTTCACTGGTAATAATTCCTTAAGTTGATGATTTGTAATATTCTCTCTATATATTTTATATGGTAATAAAAAAGTAAAATCAAGTACATACTCTCCATTCTGGTGCTGGCTGATGTGATTAAGAGAGGAGTATACATGAAGAATCGGGACAATGCTTTTCCTCGTCAGCAATTCAGGCTCCTTAACAATTTTCTTCATAAACAAGTTCATCAAATCAGCAGGTCGATAGCCAAATTTTTCAAACAAAATGAGGAGAAAAACAATCTTAAAAAGAGAAAATTCAGGAAAATCTTTTTAGTGACAGTATGCTAACAGTAATTTTTTAAATCTTAAAAAGTCTAAACAGCAATCCAAACACTCCTGATACTATTCCCTAAAAGGAACAATATCTACTCTATCAAGGTAATAAGCAAACTTTTTTATAAGCAGAATCAGTCATACAATCATTTCCACACTTCTACTTTTATCCAAAAGAGAATCTTTTCCTAACTGCTGTTCATACTAATGATGTGAAAATTACTTTTGAAACATATCTCTCCTGATGTTTTTCCCATCCAAAATCTTAGGCTGCTCTCAGTTCACTTCCTGCAGTGTCAATTCCTTGATACTTCCTACATTCTAACATGTGAGATAAACAAAATTTCTCTAATATTAATTTTTAAAAATGAGAGTACAGCTGAAATACTGTGATTAAAATAAACTTTCCACCTGGCAAGTGTGAGGTTGTGAGTTCGATTCCTGGTACCAAAATAAGTAAATACATAAGCTTCCCAGTTCACCTCTGAATTCCCTTTCACTTTTTATCACAATACTTTTTTTTTTTTTTTTTTTTTTTCTTAAATGTATTTCGTACAGGGTCTACCGGGTCTTACTACACATACTGGACTTGTAGTGATTCTCCTGTTTTCAGCTTCCCAAATGCAGGGATTACAGGTGCCATGGTACCACCATGCCCAGTCTCAGTCACTGTCTCAGTGTGCCCAGGGGCAGGGTCAGCCCACCATGCAGGGGATTGAACCATAGTCCTTGCGCCTGCCTAAGCTGCTGCTTTAGTCCACTGAGCTACCTGGATGGTCCTGTCACAATATATTTTTTCCCAAAATATATTTTCATAAAAAACTCAGATTCATCTCATTCTTCAAAGTAAACTATTGATCCTACTGATCTACCACAGTTATCATCTACCTATTTTTAAAAAAGGTTTCTATTAGCTGTTTCATTTTAATTGCTTTTATTATTAAATACTACTCCTGAATTTAATGGTCTTTATTCTGGAGAAAACAATGGGCATGATCATTCTGCAATAATATTTTGTCATATCATTCATCTTTACTATTCAAAATCTAACAGGGAAAAGGTATAAATAATAGCAACTACCCAACCAGAGTACCACATGACCTTTTGAAAGCCAAATAGCAGAGCAAAGTTTGGACAATATAATTTTTGTTGCAGATAGATCATCAAAAGATTGAGCAATGTATTGACAAGGACAGAAAGAATCACGCAGACAAAAGTAAGGAGCTAACTTTTCAAAAATCAAGTTAGAACTGGATTATTTTGGTAACTTACCTGCTATAAATCAGAAATACTTTAAATGCTGAGTGAATTAATATGCATTTGAAATTTCTGAGGTTTAAACTCAGTTGATAACATACTCACTTGTTTCCACTTCCAGATAACAAAAGTTGCAGTCACATAATCTGCTATTCCCTTGAAGAGCTCTGAATTATGGTATTGAAGGTCTTTGCAGGATTGCAGTATGTTGATTAATTTTTTAATAGGACATCCATGGATAGTATCTTAAAGAATGAGTTAAGTAAAGAAAAATTATCAGATGGTTTTGAATTCAAGTTTCACAATGCTTAAAACTTGTGCTGCTGCTTATTTTCTTTTCTTTCTTTCTTTTTTTTTTTTTTTTGGTGTTTTTACTATTCTCTTTTTTGGTACTGGGAATTGAACTCAGGGCCTCGTGCTTGCCTGGCAGATGCTGCACCACTGAGCTACATCCTTCTTCAAGGGAAAAAAGTAGTATTTTGATTTTTACAAAATTATAGACAAAATTCAAATATAGATATATTTTTTTTAATAAAAAGGCAAAGTTCTAAAAATCATACAAATGCATTTGAAAACAGTTCAGATGCTTCAATTCATAAAGGAAACATTCTTACCTACAACCCTCTCGCTGCACTCATTCAGGAGCGCGACGGAACGGTGCCCCATGCCGGACAGAGCCTCAAACATACACTGGCTGTTCAAAGCAGAAAATCTATCCAACTCACTCAAGGCTTTCATCTGAAGAAAAACATGCCTATATTTATCATTTGTGAAAAAACAAATTTTTATTTTTAAATATAAAGAATGAAATTTGAGAACTACTTGGAAAATAAATATATGTATATTTATGTATACAAATCTTTATACATTTTAGCAGGCCTAAACTCAAAAGTACAATGTCTTCTTAAAAAACTGACTTCAGGGGCCAGATAGACAGCTCAGTGGACTAAAACACCTGCTTAGGCAGGCACAGGGACCAGGGTTCAATCCCATATGTGCCATGCCAGCCCCACCCCCTGAGGTGCGCTGAAATGGCAACTGAGACTGGGTGTGGTGGCGCACACCTGTAATCCCAGCGCTTGGGAGGCTGAAGACAGGAGGTTCACTATGAGTCTGATCTGTGTAGTAAGACCCTATAAGCCCTGTACTAAAATACATTAAAAAGGAAAAAAAAAAAAAACTTACTTCAGAAAATAACAGCGTCTTAAGAAATCTTTTTATGAAATCTCATTCACTAGATAAAACTCAAGTATTTACCTCCAACTTCCTTTTAAGAGCAAATGGTGCATCTTTTCCAATATATTTCATCACAGTTTGTAATACGAAGACATCTTTTATCTTCCAAACATGCTGATCAACTAGCAACCTGCATTAAACGCAATAAAAGTTAATAAAGACCCAGAACAGTCTAACATTATTTCCAGCCATATTACTGTGCTCTTTACCAATGAAAAAAATCATACCAGGAGATTAGAGTAAGATATGTTATGTATATCCAACAGAAAAGGCAATTAAGTATCATTCTCAATATCTATGACACTAGATCAGTTGTATTAATTTTATAAATTCCTTTTCAAGCTAAGCCAGTTTCATGTAACTCTGATAGTGCCTAAATAACTATTTTGAATTGAATGTACATCTCCTGACCCCACATGAATACTGTTTTAAGAAAATTGATTTAATGTAAATGTATATTTTAATGTTGCCATATTATTTCATATGGAAGACTCTCAAAAGTTATTTTCAGTTATTTTTTATCCAAAGGCACAATTTTAAATAAAGTATTAAAAACTTTAACTGTCAAAATGCCTTTCTTCCCTCTGTTCTCAAGAAAAGGAAATCCGTTTATCTCAATTTTTAGTTCCTCCTATAAGAACAAAGACACCCACATTTAAGAAAACGTTCTTACCACAATCCTGTTCGAAGAGCGTGTACATTCTTGCACGGTTCCATTGCCTCTAAAAGAGTTGACAAAACTGAGAGGCCTTTCTCATCACACTCATTGATACGTTCCTATTGAAATATAATTGCAAAAGTACTGTAGGTGATGAGCCCGGTGGACTCTCTCTCACCCGACAAACCAGTGAACTGACACTTCTAATTAACCAAACAAATATTAAGCCAGGGATTCATAGTCAGTCCACAATAAATAACTTCTCCAAAAAAGGAAATGTCACTTTAAGTGAATTTTCCAAGGATTTTTATTGTTTTATGTATCAATACTTTTCTACAGTTACCATTATCAAGTCCCTTAGATGCCTGTGCCTTTACAACTTCACTATATCCTTTCCTGGGCATCAAGTCATAATTTCAGTGATGAATTTTTTTAGGTCCATCTAATGCCAAATTTTACCATCACAATCGGGGTCTGAGGGCAGACAGGCATCCCAGATCTCTCCTTCAAGTCGCTTTAGTTAGGGTCCTACTTCAGATCCCAGAAATAGTAGTGGGCATAATTTGGAAAGTGAACAGTAACAATATGGTTTATCTTCCACAGTACTCTATAAATGTGTACAAGAAGTTTGGACACCTCCTAAGAGTGATACAATCTACCAAGGAAACTCAGGCTGAAAGAGGCATGCTCACTGTTAACCGTATGACTAACCAGTTAGAAAACCCTGGGTAAGAACGAAAGTGACTAAAAATGGATGAGGCTAACAGGAAAAAGGATACATTCCCATGAAAGGGTTCTTCTAACAATTCATGGCATTCCTATCAACATTTTCTGCAAAAGGAAAGAGTACTGGACTATGTGTTTGAAGGACAAATTTATCAGTCCATGAAACAGTCATACTGTCATCCACACAGGTATTCTGACTCCAGTGCCCACTGCTCCTTGGCCACAAGGCAGGCACTCCCTGATGTAATAAGGCCTGTGTAAAATCTAGCACAGCAGAAGGATAAGTAGGTGGGTAACTTATTGTAATCACTTTTAAATATCTCTATATTGCACAAATACACAATCTACCAAATACACACGAATATTTTGTGGTTCAAAATAAGAACTAGCTCTTGATTGAGAATATACAGAAATATAGTAATGCAAAAAGTTAAAAGTTGAAAGTTCCAATATATTATACCTACAAACCTAATTTTTGAATCCTGCAGCTAGGGAGCAGGTATGTCTTATCCCCAGGAAGTTCTTAGTTTTTAAAAATGTTAATTATCAATGAATTTAGAAGTCTGATGTGTCTACTCTTAAAAAGCAAATGATTAAAGAGTGAATCCTTTATTCTTCATCTCTGATGTCATGTCAGTGCTATCAAGTAGGACATAAAGATCCTTGTGTGGAAATAAAATTGACTCTCCTGTTCAATTTTATTCTTTATCCAATGCAGCTTCACTTATATGGTAACCTAAATTACGAACCTGAGCATATTAACAACCTCTTGCTTAAAATCCTGCATGGCCCCAGGTTGCCTCCAGGATAAATGCAAATTCCACAACCAGGAATACAAAGTTCTTATGACTTGGATTCAAACTTTCCAAGCTCATGTCCTACCACTAACCTTTGCCACTTCTTCCCCACTTAACACTACAGACATGGCTTACTTGCCACCCAAACACACACACCACTGTTCAGTACTCCAGCCATGCCAAGCAACTCTCAGCCCCCTGAACTAGCCAAACTCCTTTGGGATATTGTGCACATAATCTACAGACTCTTTCCTTACCATTGCTCCAACAAACTGCTGATCAGAGTCAGCTTGCCCATAATTTCCTATTCAGTTCAAATCCCAATTCTACCATGGATTGGGTATTCACTTAATCAGCAAATATTTATCAGGTAGAGGCTGAGCATTCTTAATCAAAACCCCTGAGGGCTGGGGACATAGCTCAGTAGAATAAGTGCATGCCTGGCAAGCATAAGGTCCTGAGTTCAATCGCCAGTACAAAAAAAAAAAACCCTCTGAAAACTAAACTGGGCGCAGTGACCTCCAGTATAAACCATCAGATAAGGAATGCTCAATCCCCATTCACATAGAGGAATATTAACAGGAATATGACCTTGGGTGAGTAATTGAACTCTATAAGCTTCAGTTGCTTAATCAGCAAGATGAGAGTAACACTATCTACTTAAAAAGGCTAAAATGAGAATTATCCTGTACACACCTGTTTCAATCACTGACCTTGTATATTCCTCTCCATCTCAATTTCCCATCATGAAGCCACAATAATCTGGAAGCCTGTTACACACTCATAAGACTTGATCTTTTTTTTCGTAACACTAAAATACATCTTCGGGGTGGGCAAGACAGTTCAGCAGACTAGGCAAGAGCAGGGACTGAAGTTCAATCCCCAGCACCACATGCCACACTCAGCCCCACCCCTAAGGCAGGCTGACCCCACCACAAAAAAAAAATAAAATAAAATACAGCTACAATATTTATATTCCCTAGTATTCAGCCCAATGTTTAACATATGGCATGATTCATCAAAGGAATATTTACTGCTTTTGTAAAAGCTTCATGATTATAAGGAACCATGTCTGTACATCTCTACTGACAAACACATCAACTTATAGTAGATGCCAAATATATTATTACTGGTTTGTGCCTAGACATCTCCACACCCTCATGTGATCATAGGTGGGGGTTTTTACATGGTTGGATCTAGAGTGTGTGATACTCAGATGAAGTGAGTGACACTGAGATTAAGCGTATGGCACCAGAAATTAAGAGTGTCTAGGAGTAGATAAAGGCCTAGCCTGCGTATGAGTGCTACCTGGCCTAAGGGTATGCAGCCTTGATAGGACATAAGGGACAGAAACAGTGCTGCTGGTGTGCTTGCTACTTCATTTTACTGCTTGCTCCCTCACTGTCCTCTGCCTCCTGTCTACCATGAACTGTTTGTCCTCTGCCATGTCACTCTGCCCTGGAGCCAACCAACTATGGAATGAAACCTTTATAAACTGTGAGCTACCATAACCTTTTTCTTTATAACTTTTGGTGTTAGGAATTTTGTCTCAGCAATGAGAAAAGTAACTAAGACAAATATTTACTGCATGAATAAATGCGTCTATTACCTCTACAAGTTTCACCAAGCTATTTAATATTAAAAAGTCTACTTGCTCTTCTGCAAGACTGAGTTGACATTGAAATTACAGGCTGTTAAAGGATATTAGTTCCCTTTTTGTCTCTTCCCTTCTTCCTTTGCCTAAACTTTCCTTGTATATCTTACCTCTCTCCATTTAACATCTTCACTTCTGCTCAACCCTGGAGAAGGCAAATGGGAGCAGGCTTTCATAAATTTCCAGAGCAACTAACCTATTTAAAGTCTCCAGATCTATCTATCTATAAAGAAATATAATATAATATATTTTTTTTTCCACTGATAGTCCCGCTTAAGAAGGCCATATACATTTCCCCTCATTCCTTTAAAACACATTTAAGTTTCTTTCTGAATTTTTTTTACCTGGATAACCCTCAATGAAGTCTGTACCAGAATCGTATTCTGGAAGACTCCAAGTTTCACTATCGCATGAAGACTGAACAGCAGGTGGTCATAGCGCATGATCTTCATTTCTCTCATCATTTGTTCACAGAGCTGGTTAAATGCAGGGTGCTTAAACATCAACTGTTTTTCATAGCGCTTCTGATCATCAGACATCCTTTTGGCAATTGTCCACATTGCTAAGAAGTATTTACTACTAGGAAATGTAGGTGACTTCGCAAATGTATCTAATACATCACTCAGAGAATTAGCCTCCTCAGATAGTTTCATATAGTTGATAGGGATTGGTTTAATTTCCTGAGAGACTACATCTTCACTGGAGACCTCATGATGAAAGTTTACTTTCTTCAATCCATTATGAGAAGTGCCAACAGAAACAAAGGACTGCTTTGAGTCAACTGACAGTCTTCTAGAACAAAGGAGTCTGTTAAATCTAAAGACTGTAAGAACACTGAACCTTTCTGACTGAAAGCCACCATTTCTTGACTTAAAAATGAATGCATCCTGAAAGAGATATCTAACAGATGGCCACATTCTATTACCAAAATCATTAAATGGAAGGTTTCTTAGGTTCCACTTTGAATGAACAATTTTTGGTCTGCAAAGTCTCAAAGAATATATACTCAAAGTTCTGCTAGCTGGAACTAAAGTACTGAATTGTGTGAGGTTCCATAAAACAGAACCTGCTTTGTTACTCATTTTGTTATCCACTGAGACACTTTCAATGCCTTTCAGATGTCAGTGTGAAACAAAAGTCACTTCCACTGTGCTGACATTTTCCTGTAGGGAACAGAGTAATGAAAAGAATAAAAGTTAAAGTGTAGAGACTTTTATAGTCACAATCATAGTTTGCATATTATTTGTATTGCACTTACTTCACTTACCATATCATACACATGTCCATATTTCTACATAGACTTCTAAATAGTTATTTTCATAGCAGTATACAGCAATACTTTTATTAACCTACTTTCTTCTTTGACATGTATACTTTCCGCAATTGTTTGCTATTATAAATCATACAGACATAACATTTTAGTGAATTTGTACTTTTTGTTATTATTCTTTAAAAATACAAGAGCAGAATTTATAGACCCAACAAAGGATATGTTCATTTTTATGACCTTTACTACCATCTTGCATCTGGGAGGTAATATGCAAAAAAAATTTGTTGTGGGGATATGGAATGTTTTTTAATTTTTTTGTATTTTTTCAATAAATTACAAAAACAAAGAAAAACTTGTATGTACACTGTTTTAAAGCACCCAAGTTAACCACCTTAGAAGTAAGCATTGTAGCTAAAAAAGAACTGAAAAATCTCTGGGAGATAAGTGTTCCCAAAAAGTCCTCTGGGAAGTGATTCTTATTAGCCCTGCCTTCGAGATATCCTCAACGAAACCAAAGGGCATAACATTAATGGATTCTATTCAACATTATTATTTTGCAAAAGGCAAACCTGGATCAACCCACAGCTACTACAAAGGGTTCCCGAGGACCGGATGCATTTTTAAAAGTGCTATCTGTAAAATCTGTAATCAGTGCTATAAGAAGCTTTAATCCTAAGGGTTATGAAAATTAATTTCTATGTTACAATACTTACATGATGTATTTACAAATAAAATTTTGCATGTTTGGTACTTTTATAAAAGATAAAATTGAACTTACAGGTCCTAAAAACACATTTTAGTATTTATGAAACTAAAATTACTCAGTTGTAGTTGTAGGTTAAGAATACGGATTTAGACAGGCTGGACTTAAAGAAAACACAACTAATGTGAACCACGCTTGAAAGGCAACCAGCCAGTCTTACGCACCACTATTAACGTCCTTCCGCAATTGGACTGCACACCGTATCCCTCGTCCCTTAATATCAGGACCACTTCTCACAACTTTTTCTTCAGAACAAAACGTCTAAGAAAGGATGCTGCTAGTCGTTCCATCTATGCCCACGCTCCACTCGCTTTAGAACGGAGCCCCATGGCTACCTACGGGCGCAGCCATGACAGCCTCCCCGAGAGTTACACATATCGCGAGAGTTTACGGGTTGCTTTAAAGGCCAAAAAGTACGCATTCGCGATGGTTGTAGAAAGATAAATTTAAAGAGAAAAAAGTCTAAAAGATTGGCTAATTTTCTTCAATACAGACTAGGGACTAGGGAAACCTCAGAACTTATCAAAGCTACGTGTGATTGTGTACTGCAGTGCAACCTACTAAAATCAGAACTTTTAAGTCCTGACCTTTCCCGCCGGGGGTCAGAATTCCAGGCTCCAGCTCCATAGTGCGCCTGCGTAGCTCTCGGGTTGCTGGGAAACCGCGACGCTGTGGTCCCGACCTCTGAATCGCGCTTGATCATGGCCAAATTCGTGATTGCCGGTGAGTGTTGTCCGCGATTTTCCGCAGACAGCTCCAAATGTAACTCTAGCCTATAGACAGACCACGAGAGCGGCGTATTTACCGAAAGGTCACATTGTGCCAAGCACTCCGGATACAGTGAGGGGAAAATGCATCCCTGAGCTTGGAAGAGAATTTCCGTTTTTGTGGGTAAAGTGTAAAAGATAAGTGTTTTTGATACGGTGTGATTAATGCGATGAGGAAAGGTACGCGGGCCTCTGGGAGAACACAGTGCATACACCCTTACTCTGGAAGTGGAAGCTGAGGAAAGGGAGCATGAGGCTCCCTAGGGGAACTGCTACACGGGCTGTGTTGTAAGGTCATTACACACAAAAGCAGAGGCTAGAACCTCGTACTCTAACGGAGAATCTGGATCTGGGGAGAATAGCAAGCAAGAGCTGGGGCTAAGTATGCACGAGCAGAAGCCAGATCCTTGCACCCCACATACACCTACCACAGGCGTTTTCACTATAAAAGAAATGAAGAGTGACTGAAGGATATGTTCACTTTTATGGCCCGTAAGGAGCATGTAATTCTGGGGTATTTTATTTATTTGTTTATTTATTTATTTATTTTGCGTGTGTTTGTTTAATGTATTTGGCACAGGCTTTCTCTACGCAGCTTGGACTCATAGTGATCCTCTTGTTTCAGCCTCCCCAGCGCTAGAATTATAGATGTGTACCACCACGCCCACTTTTGTTTGGTCTTTTTTTTTTTTATGTGTGTGTGTGTGTGTGTGTGTGTG
>NDGN011190029.1:0-11090 GCA_002564285.1 Tympanoctomys barrerae | reverse complement strand
AGGCTGAAAACAGGAGGATCACTACAAGTCTGATCTGTGTAGTGAGACCCTGTAGATCCTGTATTAAATACATAAAAAAAGAAAATAGAAATACTTATCATACATACACTCCTGAATATTTCTGCCTTAAGAACCAGCAACTCCAGGGCAAGCGATGATTCAGTATTATTCAGAAGATATTTGGAAGTGAAAACAATAAAATGCATATTTATGTTTATTCATTTAAAAAACTCTTCAGCTCAATAGCTATTGCTACACTTTTTAAAAATCAGCCTTGTAATTACACCCTAGAGAAGAATAAATAGAAATCATAAATTTTCACATCTTTATATATTATTCTCATATAAGGTGAAATATCTGAGACAGATACCATTTAAAGCATTTGTGAAAATCACCATTTCTAAATAACGAGCACCTTCAGAAAGGACAATTTTTAAATGACACATTTATCTGACATTTGATGAATTTTGATTTTTGCTATCTGGTGTTCATCTTTAAAATGATCATTTTGATAACAGAGCTAACACCAAGTGCACGTTTTATTTTCTGATAAATATTTCACATTCACTCTAGCAATAAAGGTTCTGGATCTAGGCAAGAGCAATTCTTTTGAGTACACAGAAAGCCATAGTTTATAATGCAGTTTACTTGTCCAAAGAGTTCTTGGCTCTGTAGTACTGACAGTAACAGAAATGTGTTAGGACACCCCAGGCTCAGTCAGATTTGACTAGGAAGACAATGAAAGGAACAGATGGATATCTTTACAGAGAAACAATTTCAGAGCCACTCTTGGGGCTGTGCCCATTTTTTTTTTTTTTTTTTTAATTCAGGAAGCCTGACAAAGGCAACAGACAAGGGTCAGGGAAAAGCTCTCTTTTGTGAAAAATCTCTAGTTAGGTTCCCAAAGAGTCTGGATCCTATAATGCATGTGGGTTCAGGTTTATTATGTAAAAATGAACTTTTGATCTACTGTTTGTAGATGATGTATCACATTTGAAGACAAAGTAGGTTTTGAAAGTATGTTTCAGCAGACAAGATATAAATTCTTCATTATTACAATATGTTTTCCTGGAAAAGAAGACAAATTTAGCAAGCTAAATCTATGTGTGAAATACTTCCTTGGGAAGTTCTCATGAGAATCTTGCTATGGACTATTCAATCTCTCTGTTTCCTGATTATTCATAATTAGTCATCATGTCATATCCATAAAACTAGTGCTTGCTATACCATGGGCATGTGAGACAGTTTGACTGGGACAGTAGATCACTCGTTTTGAAGGTTTTCAGGTTGGCAAATTGAAGTATACTATTAGGAAATAGTGCCTAAAACTTTATTGAAAAAACCATGCCTCTGAATCCTAGTTGAGGGATGGTACATTTTTGTAAAAACAACCTTAACTAAAAAGGATATATGGATTTTTGAGAATGGTTAATGAAATATTAAGAAATTGTCAGCAAATTATTCATTTGTAAGTTATGTGTGACATGGGGTATGGATATATGCTGTGATAGTAGATGTTATTTATACCAGCTCTGAGTATTTGATAACTAGAGAAGTAAGGACTTTTTAAATTGTGTTAAAATACATAGAAGATAAAATCTATCATTTTAACTACTTTGAGCATAACATTCAATGGTACTTAGCATGTTCACATTGCTGAGTGACCACCTTAATTGTCCAAAAAAGGCCACACCACTGTACATTCCCACCAACACTGTAGTATTTCTACATCTTCTAACACTTTATACTTTTTGTTTGTTTTTTATAATGACCATGTTATGGGTACCTTTTTGTGGTTTGATTTGCATTTCTTTAATGGCTAGTGGTGCCTACAGAGCATCTTTTCATGTGTTTATTGGCTATTTGTGTATCTTCATTAGAAAATATCTATTAAGCAAGAAAAATGTCTATTAAAGTCCTTTACTCATTTAAAATTTTATTTTGTTTTGTTACTAAGGGGCAGGAATATATATATATATATATATATATATATAAAATTTTCAAATATTTTCCCATTGTCTGCATTACTTTTTCTACCCTTTTGATATTGTCTTTTGGTGCATCAAAAGCAGTTCATTTTGATGAAGTCCAATTAATCTATTTTTCTTTCATTGCTCGTAGTTCTGTGTTATATGCATGAAATCTGACCATAATGTAGTGGGTATTGAAAATACCACCTGGAGAACAAATGAATGTGTAAATGTGACTTGGGGATAGCCAAACTCACGGTTAAGATAAAAAATATGTTTCCATAGTCCAGCAAAAAGTTGATTATATGAACTCCTCTTTTCACTTCTTTCAGTTATACATTTTCTTAATCACAGGAAGGATAAATAAAACCATCACCTATATTGCCTCCCAAAATCTTAGTGTATAGGACTATGTTTCTAATATAAATAAATTAAATCTGCAATGGTTTATGATTATTATTTTGTTTTTAAGGACTCTTCTGAGATTTGAGTTTTAAAAGACAGGAATCAGAGTCACCTAACATTTCTTCATCAAACTCCTACTTGTCCTTACATACTTCTAGGAAATGATCTATGTATTTTGTGTACATTAATGCCCCCTTCAGTAGTGTATTTGTAATCATTATGATTCTCTCCTTTTTGAAGCTGAAGAAACTAAAGCACCAAGAAGTTAAGGAATGTGCCAAAGTTGCAGAACATGGCTGAGCCCAGAACTAAAGCTAGCAGTCTATGCTCTAAGTTGCTACTCATGCTGTCTTTCAGTAATGGAGTTTTCCAGCCTAAGAGGCAGAGACGGGATGGTTATCATGTTACTTCTCTTAGTTTAGACCTTGCATGGAGCTTTTATTACTATAGAGGATAAAAAGATCTCTGTTCTCAATGTGATATTTAAGGTTCTCCAAAGCTCAGCTCTAACATTTTATTTTCCACTTCTCTCCAGAATAATATGCTTTATTTAAACTGATATGCTGAGCAGTTCTAGAACTTGTCTCCAGTGCTGCTCATCTCGTCTTATCCATCTTAGGTTGTAACTGCTGCCATTATTATATTTTTCATTTCTATTTTAGATACAAGTGCCTTTTCCCTCCTGTATAACTTACTGCACTGTGACCCACTCATTTGCAGATTCATTCTTTCATATATATATATATATATATATATATATAATTTAATTAATTAATTAATTAATTTTGCCGTACCAGGGATTGAACTCAGGACCCTGCACTTGCCAGGTAAGTGCTTGTTCTCCTGAGCTATTTCCCCTGGCCCTGCACTACATATAGTACATTTTTTCTTTTCTTTCTTTTTTTTTTTTTTTGGTGATACTGAGTATTGAACTCAGGCCCTTTTACTTGCCAGGGAAGTGCTTATTTTACTGAGCCATCTCCGCAGCCCCAATATAGTACTTTTTTAATGCTGTCCCACCATTGTCATTCTCTCTATATATACATACATATGTGATATATATAATATATATTATATATTATATATGTATATATATGAAAAAGAGTGTGAATATATGTATTATACATATGAATTGTTGACATATCAGGGCATAAATTTTTGGTTGTTAGGCACCATGCAGCTTCCATATTTATATCTGCCTCAGCACCTAGCACAGATACATAATGAATATTATGGATTGATTTGATAAGCTGAGTAAATTAACCAAATCAAATTTGGAAATTTGATCTTGTTGAGAAACTGCCAGTATGAGGATGAATTTTCTTTCTTTTGAAACTTCTGCTATAATCAATGAGACAGGAAGGACTAGAGAAGGAAGCTCAAATATAAATTAACTATGCTATGATAAATCAGGCAACAGGGTAATCAGACAAGAAGAAGATGCAAAACAATGAAAACTTGATGTTTTTAGTAAATGGTAGACCTTGTTGGATATTAGGACTACATTTTTAAATAAAGAAATTTGATTAACTGTAACTGTTCCAATAGTAAGTTTGGAAAAAGAATCAATGAGAAGTAGTATACAGAATTGTGAAAGACTGAGAAAACTTGATATTTAGAAGAATTAGGAAAACTTATAATGCATTAACTAAGTTTTGAGATTGATTAAGGATAAAACTCAGATATTTAAGTCTTACCAATAATCTCACTCATTCAACCCCAAATAATATGGATAATATTGGACTTTTAAGACTAAAGAACACCAGTCCCTTAACCCTACCAGTCCCTTCTCCATGGAAGGGGAAACACCACGGAAGTCTTTCTGTCTAAATTCGGCTGTCTAGAGAAATGTACAGAATTTCTTTTTAATTTGACAGCTTCCATGAAGAGTTAGCTGAGATTTGGGATCACAACAAGCCTCAGGCATGGAAATGAGTCCCCTAGGGGGTTGATCTGGCACCCTATAGTTTTATTTGAGGGCCAGGTTTTCTGCGGTGAGGGTGCTGGATCAGTGGCAGTGACAATAGGCAAAGGAGTAGAGAATAGGCTGAAGGTCACTATAACTCGAGGATGTTGACTTCAGGAATACTGCCAGGGCCAGGCTTGGTGGTACTAAGAGAAAAGTGCAGACAAAATCTAGGCACAAGCAGCTGATAGGCAAGCATACTGTAGTCCTGGAGAGAAAGGACACCAACTCCCAAACCATTCACCTTTATCACCTAGATTGGGAGTTACTAAGAATGGGTCTGGTAACATCAAAGGGACAGAGCCTTCAAACAGAGAGTCAATGCACAATGTGTAGAAAGAAGTAGTCCCTAGGATTGGCCAGAGCAACTTTGATAGAAAGAGCTTGAGATGAGGGCTTCCTTTCTGAGCAGCTCTAGCTATGAGTCTCTGCTGGAGACAAGAAGGCCAGGGGCCCCCTTGCGGATGGAAATTTGCCTGGGTTAACCTTTCCATGCCAGGTCTGGGGTGCTGAGAAAAATTCATTTGGGAAAGAGAGGCAGAGAACCCAGTGGGAGTGTAGAGGATAAATCAGTGAGATGCAACAGGATAATGTTAGGTCACTGCAGTATGTCATGGAGGAGAGGATGATGTGTGAGCTGAGAGAGGGTGAATGAGGGAAAGAAACAAAGAGACTTTAAATTCTGTTCTCCTCACATAACTTCTTTGCCCAGGCCTTAGGCAAATGTTGCATTTCTAAATATCCATAAATGGGAGCTAGGGAAAAGCAGCACTGTTTTATTCTTAAACTTGGAATTGAAGTCCTCAAAGAAAAGTTGTCAGTGTGGTACAGAAGAAAGTTCTCTTAATTTCTAATCACAGTGCTCCTAGGCACAAGGCAGCCCAGAGAACTGGAGCCATGATCTTCTTGGCATCCTAGTTTCCCAACCTTTAAGCTAAGGAGATTGACATAAATTATTTTTGATTTTTAGCTAAAATTAGTTAGGTATGTTTTAGATTTAAGTTTTATCTTCCTAAATTTTACGTTATCTTTTTGTGACAGTATTTGACATTTGGGAAATGAAAAGTAAATCTGCCAGCTCTCCAGAGATAGTTGTCAATTGCATGACAAAAATGAGCCGACGTCAGATGCTATAGAAAGTACTATATAAAAGAATTTATATATCTTTTATTCATGGGCCTCTTACTTGGATGTGCAGCATAACTTTTATCATATCTTTGGGTCCTCTTATTGTCTCCTTCTACAAGAAAGAGAAACTGCAGAGAACTCACAGAACAGGAGGGAGAGCATGCAAGCAAACAGGCAAAGCACCGGTCACTGCCCAGAGCTGAAGGGGAGAGGCTGTGAAGGGACGAGAGAGAGACAGATAAATGACTGTCCAACTACTTATTTCAGCAAACATTTGGTACATAATTTGGTTTTGAAACAACTGTAATGAATGTCATTCTTCTCTATGGAACAACACGCCAGATCTTTAGCACATCGCGGCTTGGTGCCCAGTGGGCAGTGAGTGCTCATTGCCAATGTCACTTTTGAGCGCATGTTCATCTGCAGGATATTAAACAGATTGCCACCCTTTTGATGTTTGTGAATTTAAGTGGTAAGTACCAGATGATATGACTTAAAAGGATTTTGGTGTTTTTGGAAAAGGTAAAAGACAAAGAGGATAAAGGAGGGCAGGAGGAGGATGAAGACAAGGAGGAGAAGGAGGAGGAAGAGGAAAAGAAGGAGGAAGAAGAGGGTGAGGGGACTTTACTTCTTAACGCTAAGTGAATCTGAATGCATCTCAGTACTGTGGGGTGGGTAGTAAACTTTGAATCTAGGAAAGAATGGCATAGCTAGCTGTTCATTTTTGTTGTCTTTTGTGGTCAATAAAACTTCTCTAAAAGTCTGTGAAGGTTTTTTCTTACTACTATTAATAGAAAATCATTAGTGAATACAGAATACTTTCATTATAGTTCAGAAGTTTTCAGATTCTGGGAAAAATTATATCTGTATGGGAGTATGTGCCAAATTAAATGTTGACCAAGATAAAATTTTAAGTTTCATAAGAAGTCTCACAAATAAACTGTTTTTATCTTTACTTTCATCTTATAAGAAAAGTATAATAGCATTGTCTGAGGTACAGCCTAAAAGAACTTCACTGAACACAGAGAGGGCAAGGATCACATACAATTTCTTTAAGACTCAAATGAGCCAGCTATAAATGTTGTTGATGGGGACTATGGTGATATTCAAGTATTAAATGTATTAGGTTTATCCATTTTGCTTTGATAAAAACAATCAAAATAAATAATAGAGCCTTCCTTTCAGTGGGAAGTTAAACTAAGTGAGGGACTGAGATGATGTATGTAAAGTGTAGACTTTGCTGGAAGATTACCTTTTGCTGTCAGCTTGGTGAATCAAAAGGAACATTAAAATCTAAAAACTAATTTTAAAATCTCCCAACACGTACTTACAACAAATGTTAAATAATACAAATTATTTACTATTTTTAGTTTTACTTTTTGCTGTAATGGGGATCAAAATCAGGACCTTGCACATGGTAGGCAAGTTCTACCACTGAGGTACATCCCACACCCTTATTTAAATATTTATATCAAAAGATGTAAGACTAAATCATTTCTCTAGCCCTATCCAACAATAGTCTTTTCTGACCTCATGAAAGTAGTCTTGGGTACATTGCTTTTTTGGGGGATACTGAAATCTAGAAAAGTAATCATATTTCCCAGATGAATCTTCTAAATTCCAAAGCTGTTGTCTTTTTTGAACTGTGGAGGTGACTTTCTTGTTATTTTTCTCATGGTTCTTAATTATGAAACTTAGGAAATGATAAGTAATATGCACTATTTGAAATCAGAGTTGAGAAGTAATTAGTTAATTCAGAGAAATACTCTAGAAGTGAGAGTACACTTTATCTTGCAATGAGAGGGAAGGAGGAGAAGAACAGGACGGGGGAGAGAGAACACCAAAGCTTCCTTCAGGTGGTCTCTGTTCATACATTCTGGTCACATTGTTAAAACCAAGCGCAGTGGAAACAGGAGAGTGCAGTTAGCCAGAAGAGAAAAAGCTAGACTAAGCAGTGACTCTTTTGTGTTTTTGTCCTTGCTTTTGCCTGGGTTTCTTGTGAAGTTACTAGCATAAACATGTAGCGTCTCCTTACTATTTTTGGCTTTATGAATTATTTCTAAACTTAGATTTTTGAAGAGGGCTTAAAAACATACTTTAATAACACATGATAAGGTAGATTTGTGGACTGTTTTCAACTAACTAAATTTTAGACACTTCAAGATGATTAATACAGTCTTATCATCCTCCATTTTATTTTTTCCCCCTTGAGGGTCAAGGCCTTCTTTGCTTTTCTTCTTCTAAAGTAAATCAGCTGGTTGAGGGTTGTATAATAATGAACTATAATGTATGCTAAACACATAGAGGGCAAGGATCAGATGCATTTTCTTCAAGGCTCAAATGAATTGGCAATAAATGCTGTTGATGGGAACTATGGAGATATTTAAGTATTAAATGTGTTAACTTTATCCATTTTGTTTTGATTGAAGCAATCAGACTAAACTATTGAGCCTTCATTTTGATGAGAGGTTAAACTAAGTGAAGGACTGAGATGATATTGTATATACAGCCCAGACTTTGCTGGAAGATTACCCTAGGGGATCTTATTAGTTCCTGTGATTTTTTTTTTAAAGGCACAAAACCAAATTTTCCCTATCTATTAGTCATAGAGTTCATACATAATGTTCACCTAAATGGGGACTGTTCAGTGTAATATTTAGACTCACGCACCACAGCTTCCTGTGAGCAAAACAGCAGCTCCCCTGGGAGATTATGGGGATTTACACAAATCAGATAACCTGAGTTCCAGGAAGCAAACACGAACAAATAATTCAAGACTCGGAGTGGCTTGAGGATGGGAGGAGATGCTTCCCTAAGTTCAGAGTGCTCCTTGCCATACCTAGAGCTCACCTAGAAATGCTGCAACTGTTTAGGGATGCTCCTGCACCGTGTTTGCACAGTTTGTATTTAACTGGATTTCACAATACATCAATTTTCTTTGACCTCCCCTTCTCTTCCTGGCCTTTGTTTCACTTCTGTTGCCCTCCCTCTGTTCTCCTGCTTCCTTCTGTTTTCTACTTCTAGCCCTGATTGACTTGCTTGGAGAGTAGCCTTAGAATTTCATTCTCCTGCTCAGGATTTTGGCTCATCCGCTTGCTCACGCACGTGCCTGTGGTTCAACCACAACTTGCAGATTTCGCAATGTGCATGCAGTGAGACACCATCATAATTTAGGCATGTAGATCTGCTTAGTGGCAATATAGAGAAAGTATTAATTAGGTAATTTTATAATAGAGTACACAGAAGCTCTTTCATAGCCTTGGGGCAAAGTACCAATATCACACATTAAATTATGAAAAGAAGACCTAACACAGGCAAAGATTTAAAACTAGGAAAGCTGACAGCCATTGGAGCCTCTATTTGGAAGAGAGAAATTTTCAGTCTGCGGACTTTAGCCTAATTTTTCTAATGATAGCTTTGTTTGTGACTCTTTAAAAGGTCATTTACAAGAGCTCCCAGTCTGAGAATTATAACTAGATAAATGAAATGGGAAGTTAATTTGTTTTAAATGATAGTAGGCACTCTCGTGTACTGCTCCAGTATCATCATGTAGTGGACGTCAGATGCAGCTCCGAGCGGTGCTGAAAGCGGGAATCAGTGCAGCCTGTACCCTCTGTGCCACTGAAGAGCAGCGGAGGCCAGCCTGATTGAGCGAATTTTGGTTATGTTCATTCTTAGTTAGAAGATAATTGTTTAAAAATAGTGGAATTTTTTGGGGGGAGTGGGTACCAAGGATCGAACTCAGGACCTTACGCTTGCCCAGCAAGCACGTATGCTCCCCCTCCCCATTTTTTAAGACTGGGTCTCATTATGTAGTTGAGGTTTGCTTTGAACTCACTATGCAGTCCAGAATGACCTCAATCCCATGAAGATCCTCCTGCCTCAGGCTTCCCAGTGCTGTGATGATAAGCATATGCCATCATGCCTGGCTAAAAATAGTTTTTGAGATGAATCAACATTTTAAAAAATTCTCATGAAGTCATTCATAGTATGGCCCAACTTGCTTACTTTTGACACATGTATTTATCCTAGAAACCATCATTATGATTAATGTAAAAATATATTCATCACTTCAAATTTTCTTTGTGTTCCCTTATAATCGTGTCTCCTACCCCTTTCTGCCCATTTGTCATACCCAGGCCTTCAATTCCCAAACTGCCAAGGGTGTACTTTCTGTCACAACAAAATAGTTTGCATTTTCTGAGATTTATATGAACAGGCTAATGCATTAGGCATACACTCCAGCTTATTTCACACAACCTAATTATTTTGAAATTTATCTATGTTATAGTGAATAATAATAATTCATTTCTTTTTGTTGTTGACTAGTGTTCCATTAAATGGGTATACCATAGTTTAGTTATTCAGCTTTTAATGTACATTTGAGATGGGTCCTATTTTGGACTACAGTAAATTTCATGACAAGCCTTTATATAGGCATAAGCTTTCATTTCTCCTGAGTAAATAGCTACTGTAATAAGAAAATTGCTACACTTATTTTGTAAGAAACTATTAAACTATCAAGTATTTGCATGATTTTACATTGCATGAGAGAAATATGAGTGATACAGCTTTCTTTAGCTTCACCAGTATCAGATATGGTTATTTTCTAAAATATTAGGCACTCTAGTTACTACTTAGTTATCTCCCATGCAGTTTTTTCCTTTATAGTTTGTTAATATGGTTAAATATTTCAAATTATTTTTGGGGTGTGTGTGGACTAAACTCAAGGCCTTCACTCTGAGCTGCATCCTCTGTGTCCCCTTTTATTTTATTTTTATTTATTTATTTTTTGGTGAAACCAGGGATTGAACTCAGGCCTTTGCACTTGCCAGGCAAGTGCTTATCTTACTGAGCTATCCCCCCAGGGCCCCCTTTTATTTTTTGAGACAGGGTTTTGCTACTTCAGTAAGTTGTCTTGCCTGAGCCTTAACAGGTATGTGCCTCCATGCCTGGCTTAGTTTCTTTAATTACACTGATTTATCATGCTATCTAAACATTGTCTCATTGGTCATGTTGTGTTCTCTTTTGTATACATTGTTAGATTAATTTGATAAAATTTTAGTTTTTAATTTTGTGTCTATTTATGAAGGATGTTCGTCTGTAGCTCTGAAATCTTTACTTACTACTTAATCTACATCTACGAAATATTGAGAAGATGATCAATCTCTTTCTATAATAGCTGTTTATACTTTTTCTTTCAGTTATATAATATTTTGCTTTATATATTTTGAAACTCTGTCATTAAGTATATCTTTAAGACTTCAACATTTTGAACATGCTCTGTCATCACAAAGTTCTTACCGGTGATAATTTTTGCTCTGAAATGTACTCTTTGATATTACCATAAGCACTCCAGATTTATTTTGATTCATTTTTACATAACATATCTTCTCTTGTATACTTTTACACAATTATTTTGGTTTTGAGGTCCTGGGAATTGAACTCCAAACCTTGCACTTGCCAGGCAGGTGCTTCTGCCATTGATCTATATCCCCAGCTCCATTTTCTTGCTTTTATTTCATTTTCCTATTTATTGTTTGTGTCATTTCATCTGTTTTGCACATTCTGTAGCGTTCACTTAGTAGTTTTATAGTTCTAAAATATTTAACTGATACCTT
>NDGN011189992.1:0-14853 GCA_002564285.1 Tympanoctomys barrerae | reverse complement strand
GAACTCAGGCCCTTGCACTTGCCAGGCAAGCACTTATTCTACTGAACCATCTCCCCAGCCCCACTCCTAGTAACTTTATTGAACCTTCTACAAACAAATAGCCATCCTATTTTAGATGCAACGTATAGAAGCAGAAGTATGAAATTCATGGCAGAGCCTATAAATACATGAGCAAGTGGCTGATGACAGGGGTTACCTAGTTTGGTGCATTATGAATTATATTACTCTTGGATGTTGAGTTTATGTTGTGCAAATAAAAGAGTATTATAGTGTTTCATTATATATTCTTCTTTATTAATCTATACTAGAGGATGGGATGAATCACAGAAGGATTTATGGTCCTGCAGAAGCCAGTGAATGAGTATGAATGAAAACATTCCAGGAATAAACTTTTTCTCCTCCCTGAGGGAATTAAATTGACACTAAGGCAAGGCTTTTTAATATGGGGTTTATGGTAGGCCACTGTTATATTCAAGAACTGTATATGTGTGTTATTTTAGGGGGAAAATCCTTAATGCCATCAGTTCTATCTTTTAAGTAAAAACAACTTGCCTTAGACAGCTCAACTCCTTTTTAAATGTAGCTTTGGGCATAGCCTGGTACAGAATGGAGACATGTTGCCTTAGTCGCTAGTGGAAGGCTCTGATGTTTGTCCCACAAGAATACTAAGCATCCTTGGCCATGCTGGCTTCCTGGACACAACACTCTGGATAAACTCCCTTATAGCAGAACTCAACTGTAGCCACCAAATCCAGAGCATGTTTATGTCCTTAGAAAATATTGTTAGAGACTTATTCCTCAAAATCCACATTAATATTTAATACTGTTCCTTTAGGCTTAGCTGTAATAGTCTAGAAACATACAAACGTCTAGAAATAACTACTTATCTGAGTAAATTTTAGTGTCAGAATTTGAACAAAATCCTGACACCACACTTGAAGAAATGCTTTCCAGCAGCACATTTTCATTTGATAGCATTTGCCCTCTTGGCTTGAAAAAAGCCCTAACATGGAGTTTAAATATATGACCCCCCCCCCGGTGGCTAGCATATTACCCTCTCATGCTGTTCAGAACATTTTACATAAGGTAGTAACTTTATGCCTTGGAATAGCACTCAAGCAAGAGCTAGGAATAAATAGAAAATAGTTCTGAAAGGAGGGTGTGGAAACCCAGGCGTCTAGCCATTGGAACCGTCTCTTAGACAGAAAATCACAAGATGCCTGTTCTAGTTTTCTATTATTGCATAGCAAATCATTTCTAAACATAGCGATTTAAAGAAGCAACATTTTTATTGCTCTCAATTCTATGGGTCAGAAACTTGGGGAAGGCTCACCTGTGTCCCTTCCAGCATCAACTCAAGTGACTTGACAGGAATTAAAAGGTCCAACCTTGCCTCACACCATAGGCCTGGGACTCACACACACCATTGGTCCTGGCTTTTGGCTGGAACTTCTTTATCCTCCTCCACATGGCCTCCTCCCCTCCCTTTCTCTCACCACACACGATCTCTCCTCATTCAGTAGCTTAGCCAAAACTTTGAAGATGTCAAAGGTCAAACGCAGAAATAACGGGGACCTTTAATGTTAGACGTGGAACAGAATGTCATCTCCTCCACATTATGTTGATCTAATCAAGCCCAACTCCATGCCTGTGATTTGAATATAGTTTGGGTGTTGAAAATGGACTTTTGTGTTGAAATTTAATCCCAATCATGAGGGTATAAGGAAGATGAAAACTTTATCTAAGCAGGGTGTTTAGAGAGGTGTTTATGATTATCAAGGTGGAATCTGATGATTAAATTATGGGTGGGATTCTAAGAAAAGGAAGAGACCAGAAGAGGCACAGGTACATATTTCACATGCACACATATGTACACACTCCCTGTGTCTTGCCATGTGATGCCCTGTAGCACCTCTGGATTCTACTGGTAAGAAAGCCATCCTCAGATATAGCTTCTTAGCCTTGGATTTCCAGAAGTGGGAACTAAAATAAATTTCTTTTCTCGTACAAACTTACCCAACCTTTTGTATTTCATTACACTAACACTAAATGTATGTCAAATTAGAAAATGCAGTTGATTTAGCAACTGACATATCTGGCAATTGTGTTTCATTTCCATAATATTTCACAATTGATATGAGAAGTCAGTAATAAAGATAATAGTGTGTCTTAGTTGTTCCTCTCTTGTTGCTGGGACAGATACCCGACATTCAAACTTAGGGAAGGCAGAGTTTATTTAGCTCACTTTTACTAGAGGTTTCATAGTTTAAAGCAGCCTGAATTACCTAGCAAGACCTGGGAGCCTTACTTGCTCAGGAGAGAGAGAGTCAGAGCCTCTGTCTTCTCCAAACATCTCCTTGCTCGAGGCAGCCTCAATCACAGACACTGCTGGCTCACACTACAGAGTCTGGAAGAGAGCCTGGGGTGTGGCTGTGTCCAGTAGGACCCTCACCACACCTCCAAGGGAGGGCGCTGGCCTGGGGGGTGCAGAGCGCTGGCATTTTAATGGTTCACACCTCTCTGGCCCCGCCCCTCGAGCCCCGCCCTGGTCCTCTAGCCCTGCCCCTCAAGCCACTTGCTGCTCCTGGAGTCACGTCTGCCCCATGATTTACATGAGGCTTTGTGGGAACAACTAGACAGAAACCCTATCATAGTGTATACCTGGATGCATTGAAATAGTTCTCAGTATTCTTTTTAGTCCTGTCCTTTTTAGGTTCAGAAACAAGCTAGATTTCCTTGTGTGCTAAATTCAAATGCTTTTGCTATAGGACTTTTTTCTTTTTTACTGGGAAAGAAAAAAAAAAATCCTCTTCATTAATATAGTAAAGTTGTGCATCTGAGTACATATATTCCCCCTAATCAACCCCAGAGAAATGAATAATTGTTTGAATTGGAAAGTTCCTTTAATATTACTCAAATAGAGGTGGAGTTGGTTGTATTTTACCTTACTCTTTTCTGTTAGGAAAACAAACAAGCACAGACATTGGAAATAGAATCTTTCTGGAGATAAATATCACAGTCCTGTATATCCTCAATTACTAACTGTAATTGATTCCTTTTCAGAGGTTTTTAATAAAGTTCCCCAAACTATTGTCCAAACTGTGGATTTCTCTTCCAAAATGCTGGTATCAGCAGGATATATGACTTCCAGCTGTCCTTAAAAGACTCCTCTGCAGCTCCAGGATCTGAATTTGGCTTCCTCATACTTTACAGCAAAGGTTTCCCACTAAGTGAGAGTTTGCCTGGCCCTCCGCTGCAGAGGTACAGGTTCATGCCCTCTGCCTTTGCAGCACCTCCATGAGAAACGAGAGTGTCGTATGACCCACATGCATCGCTGTGGCCCTCTGTTCCTCAGGCAGGTGCTCCTCAGATTAAACACGCCAGCCCCGTATTCCATGCAACCCGGATCTGTTTACATCTCTGGAAAAAATTCTTTGTCTTTTCTTCATGAACTTTGCTGATTTGCATTGTATTCCTCAGAACTCTGGGTGATTTATTGTCTCTGAGCTACATTGTAGTTATAGACCAGAAGCTCTTCATCATGACCTAATTTTCCTCCCATAAAAATCACAGCACATAATAAAGAGTATACCACGCACACTACAGGGAGACTTCTAATCCTTTTAAATTACAGGGGCACGTGGCAGATGGAATTGGACAGGGTATAAAAACATGTATGTGACAGAGCTAAGAACAAATTCTGCAAATGTCAATAGTCTACAACATCACTATGTGCCAGAGGGTTCCCAAATTACTTGAATTTTGCAGACAAGGCAAGGGAAAAGAATGCCAAATTCTAACATTGCTGTAGGCAGTTAAGATCAATGTTTTGTAAAGAGTGGTAATTAAATTTACGCTTATAAATTAAATCCTTGTGTTCCAACTATAAATAATCCACTTTGAATCTCTACTTATCGCTCTTCTTGTACTTTGTGTGTCTCCTTGTTTACTGTGTGTAATAATACCTTTTCAGTAGTAAAGGCCAAACTGTTAGGTGCCTCAGTCCTCACCATAGCCCTGAGACATTTTACAGTTGTGACAGCTGAAGGTCAGAAAGTTATACAACTTGCTTAAGGTCACAGAGTGTCTAAAAGCATATCTTCCAGCAGTCTTCACAGTTTGTCCTCTGTCTTTCAGATTAGTAACAAGTATTAAAACAGCAGATATCTAAGAATCAGTCACTCTGCCAAGTCCCTATCCAGCTATACTTACCTGTGAGGTCAGCTTCCTCATCTGTAGGAAAGCAAAAATAGTATCCCCCACATAGTTTTTTTTGTAAAATAATACAGGTAATAATCCACATAAATAGGTAGGCATGGTAAACACTGGACAAAGCTTGGGTACTTTTATTCCCATTTATCTACTGCCACCTCGTCCTCTACTCTTTGCAGATGCTATGTTAAGCATTTTCAAGTGCATTAGCTTTTCAGTAGCTCTGCAAGGTAGGTAGGTGATAAATCTCCGTTTACTTTGCCTGTGTGGATAGGGACTCAAATCCATCTGGCTCCAAGGCCTTCACACTTAATATTGATATGGATACCTTAAACTCCCTTCCTATTATTTTATATGGTTGTGACAGTGGCGTGGATGTCAGTGATGGTAAGGTCAATGTAGTTCTTGGTGTTATCTGCTGAGTGAGCCCCAAATGCAAGACAGAACCTGAGGGGCCCAGTCCACCGATTACTGTCCTTTGTGGCTTAAGGGAAGATGATAACTTGATGTTTGTGGATATAATAATTCCACTTCTAGGAAGAAGGAATTAGGGATGCTTGGAAGAGTTAACAGAATTGTATTTTCATCATATTTTCCAGGGTCTTCCAGCAGGCTGTTTTCCTCATAACTTTTATCAAAGTTGGAAATAGCTTATAAAGTTGGACAATGCTAAGGGGAGACTTAGGACACAGAGTGAATCTGCCCTCTTTATTTATTTGGAAAGTGTGAAGTGAGAAGTCTGTTTCAGCCACATAGTAGGGCTCCCTAAGTCCACTGCTTGTCCTTTATGTGAGCTCATGCTCCCGTCCTTCCGCAGAGTCATTTGTACAGTGACTCTTCTTGACAGCCTGAGGAAAACTACATTTGATTATTTTAAAACATCTTTTCTAAATGAAATAGGATTGGAATAACCAACAAAAAGTAAGTGAATAACTCATATTCTTGACAGAATTCCAACTTGAACTTTTAACACAGAGTCAAACCCTTGGCCTTGCTAGAAGGTAGCTGGAAAATCAAATTGCATGTATTGAACTTTCACTGTTTAAATGAACAATGGCAGTTTGGAGGATGATTTTTTTCAGACTCCTTAATGACCTCCTACTCTGGCTTGGCCTAATTTACAGAATACTCTTGCACCTTGGAAAACGTGGAACAATGATGACCATGGTCCTAGGCCTGGCACTTTACATTTTGCAGTGCGCTCAGTTGCGTAGTATCATTTTGATGCTAAGAGCAGCCTGCTAGAATTCTTGAGACTCCTATACTCGACTCACAGTGAGCTGACTTTAGGGACTGTAGCTGTCCACCAGAATGAAAATCTCCTCCTATGGAGCTGATTCCATCCTGCTCAAACTTTTCCTTTAGAGAAAATAGGCAGTGAGAAGAGGGAAATCCTCCTTCAAGTGTTCTCATGTTTCTTCCTGTTGTGTTCCATGTATTATTCTAGAAGCAACTTTTCATGCATGTGACTAAACCCACAATCCTTCTTCACACACGTCTTTGTTTCTCCAACATTTTTTAGGAAAGAATCAATATTCCATTTTTATGGGCCACTGCAATAAAAAGGAATGTACACAATCTCTGCTTCCATTGTAGTTGGGAGAGAATCTCATTCTTAGAAACACAGTAAGAGAGATAAAATCTTAAAGGTAGAGCTAAAGGGGAATGAAGGGGAATACGAGAACCAGGCCTGTCTCTGATTCTAAATTCATTTTCAGATGTTCTTAACAAGGGGTTGCTGAAGCTGCTTTATCTGCGGCCAGAAGCAGCAGGATGCCCAGACACCATTATTTTTTGAAAGTTGTATTTGTTGGTTTAGGGACACTGGCTTATCTATGACAACTGGCTGGAAAGGACAAACTGAGGAAATGGCTCCTGAAGCCCCACATTCTGCTTCTGGTCCCTCTGTTGCTTAGCCGTGTGGCAGGTCAGGTCATGTCTCATGTCAGGGGGTCATCCTGTTCCAAGTGCATAGTTGACCTGTAGCTTCAGGATGCATCAGGCAAGCACTGAGCACAGTGGCTGGCAGCTAAAAGCTTGTATAGCTAGGAGCCATTGGAAGATGTTGATGAAAACAGTGCACAGTTAGGATGCCCCCCACAGATGGCCATGGCTCAGCATGGTTTGAAAAACAAAGGTGAGGAGGTATGGAAAGGCTTCTTACAGGTTGCAGTTCTTGAGCTCATTGTAGTCACTCAAAATTACACTGAAGACCTAAAGCTCTGTTAAAATTGTTAGAGTTCTAGCTGTTCTAGAAGCTGGGATGTTTTGTTTTTGCTTTGTCATTAAGTCTCTTTTTCTTCCTATCCCCTCACCCCAATCCATCTCAGCTATGTGTAGTGATTCTGTTTACCTTACTGCAAATTTTCAGTCTTCTTAGGAAGATATGGTAATGCTGCCTTTAAACAGCTGTGTTTGGGAACAAAACTGACTTAACCAGCTGGCTGGCATCATCAGAGCCCAAGGACCTGGCAAGCCAGGGAGAGCAGCTGTTTGGGCTACAATTCTTATAATTCTTGTGACTTTGCTTTCTATATTATAACAGCCCTTGAATTTGCCTGCTTATTTATTCATTTATTTATTTGCCAACTCAGCCCGCACTGGGGGCAGGGCTCGCATGGCACGTGGTGCCAGAGATCAAACTTCGGTCCCTGTGCTTGCCTAAGCGGGTGCTTTAGACTGCTGAGCCGCTTCACTGGCCCCTGAATTTGCTTTTAAATGTATGCACAAAGGCAATGGAACAGAGCAAGAGATGATAAGCAATGCATCAATATATTTTGATATCTCAGTATCATGTTTTAGATAACCAGTGCATCAATATATTTTGATATCTCAGTATCATGTTTTAAAAAGTTTTAGAAGGGCCTGTGACCCAGTGTGACTGGAAGATGGAGCACGAAGCTGAGTCTGCAGGGTAGCCCGGACCCCACCTCCTCCAGTGGGGTTCAGCAGCTCCTACAGAGCCTCCTTGATCATTACCCGAGTGCACGGGAGCCATCAGCTCCTAGTAGCACTATTAATAGCACCACGAAGATGGTAAAGAGTTTGAGAAGGAAAAAATACAAGACAGAAAAAAGAAAGTGTGGGATCTGGTTTTCCCTTTAGTGCTACTGAACCTGTGTGATTTGCCAAGGTCAACCTCAAAACAGTTGCATTGTTCATGGCAATGAAAACATCTGTCATGTTTTACATGTGCAAAAAGCAAAAGAAAAAAATAAGCCTTGCCCAGTAAGCAGACAACCAATTCAAATGGTTGTGCTAGCTTATTTCAACTAGCTAATGTACCCATAAGCGTATGTATTTTTAATTTCTAACTGCATTGGCCTAAAAACCTAGGTAAGACAGATTTTATGAACATATACCAAAGCAAGAAATATAAGGACATTAACTTATTTAGTACCTTTTGTGTAAGGATGAAAAGTATTTGGCAAGATTGAATATTTAAAACGTAGATACTCTGAAATATTGATCAGTTTTTCTCCTCTTTCAAAAGTTCTTATTTATATCTGGTGCTATTATGTAGGTAAAAATGTACCACTTACTATAATTAATAAGAATCATCAGGGAAATAGTGGATAAGCAGAACTGGTAATAGTAATTGAGCTTATAAATGATGGCATGTGTGATAAATGTTATTCAACATTCAGCCCTACAAATTGGGCCTCATTTTACAAGCTCATGGATTACTAATGTTTTGATTGTCTACATTTTTAGGTTTAGCATATCTGTATTTATTATTTACAAATAAATGATTTATTCAGCATTTAAAAAAATTAATGAAGAGGAAAATACTGAAATATAGTATTTTAAAGTGTATAGGCTTCACAGTGGTACAAAGAATGTGATTCCCAGGATGGGAAAAGTGTGTGTAGCATTAAATGAATATTCACACAAAGCACAGCCCAGTCACTGGTGTATACAGCACATACTTAGTAAATCATAGCTATGGAATGCAGACTCTAACCACAGGGACATATTTGTGACATGAATTCTCCGGTACGCCCAGAGCACTTAGTATAAACTATATGTTCAGAAGAATTTTTCCAGTTAGATGAATGAATCGTAGTATTATTATATACACTTAAAGTAAATCTGGAAAATACTCTGTTATCATCTTAATTATATGGATAATTATGGCAACTTCATCCCCCCCCCCTTTTTTTCTTTTTTGAGACAGGGTCACTCTGTAGTTTAGACTGGCCTTCACCTCACTTTGTAGACCAGTCGGGCCTCAAACTCACAGCAGTCCTTCAGCCTCAGCCTTCCAAGTGCTGGGATTACAGGTGTGTACCATCACACCCTACTGATGTCACCCCCTTTGTGCTCTTTATAAAGTGCTGAGGACATGGGCTGTCATGCAAGATTGCTGAGACTCGAGTGAGCTGCGTGCAGTGCAGAGAGTCTGTGACTGATACTTCAGGAGCTGGCCGTAGGGGGTGGCTACTGTAGTCATGACAAGCTCCATCTGAGTGCTGGATGTTGTAACCAGTACATCCTGTAAAGAAAAATGGAAAAGTTGTCATGATTTTGTCTGTCATTTTCCTCATATTCTTTAACCATGAACTTAAATGATAATAATAATAGCCTAAAAGAATAAAGGTCAGAAAGGAATAAAATGCTGCTGTGATCATTTCTAAATAGTAGAACTGGAAATTTTTCTGTCTTCTTGAGACTTGTGTGTTTTCCAAACTGAAATAAATAGGCATTTTTTAACTTAACATAAAAAATAAAATCACAAGCATAAACAAAAGGACCCGCAGTACACACACTACCACTGCCACCCTTTAAACAAGGAAATGGAAGCACTCAGAGATAGAGCAGAGATGCTGTACTGGGAAGGACGCACCCCGAGGCCAGAGCACTACAGAGAATATACAGTGCCCTACTCAGGGTCATTCTTGGTGTTGAATACATGCTTCATGGGCTAAGGAAGTTAGCAGGCAGTTAATAACAGGGAAGTAGGACCAATGAGGAAAGAGCCAGGTGTGGCGGTGCACACCTGTGCTCTGGGAAACTGAGGCAGGAGGCTTGCAAGTTTAAGCCCCACTTAGGCAACATAGCAATGTAGTGAGACTATCAAAATTTAAAAAGGCCTGGGGAAGGAAAGGAAAGAAGGAACGGAAAAGGGAGAGAGGAAGGGATGAGGGGAAAAGGTTGGTTAGTTCTGACTGACTGAGTCTGGAAAAAGTGGTTAGGAAACTTGAAGAACTGATAGTTGATAGTGGTTTGCCTTTATATCATCTACTTTCCATTTCTCCTGGAAAAGAGAACCAAACAGCAAATTAGGGTAGGGTTAGAATGGAAGCACGTGGTTACTCTGGGCCTAATGAGAGTTCCCAGAACTGTTTGCAGGGAAGCCCTGAGCAGATGCCCTGGTCTTTTCTAGTCTTGTCCTGCTAATTCTAAGTCACCACTAAACTTCTGGTTGTACAGATTCAGGCCGAATTCACTAATGTGTGTGACCCTTTTGTGAAACTTTATTTGTAGATATTTAATACCGTCCCTGATGTGCAGCTCACCAGCACCCAGCTGCACCTGCTGCGGAAGAAGAGCAATGACTCCAAGCCTCCGTCCTGCAGCGAGAGGCCCCTGACGCTTTTCCACGCCGTGCAGTCCACAGAGAAACGTGAGTCCTGGCCGCTGAGGGCTGTCTCACTCAGAGCCATCCCCTGCCACCTCCTGCTGCTTGTGTGGGCCTCCTCTGGCCTCTGTGCGCTGCAGGCCTTTTGTGTTCTTGGGGACCATCTCGAGGTGCCCTTCCTGGATCCATTTCTTAGTAACTCTGATAGGGCAGGAAGCAGCATTGCTGTGAATGAAAGGCAGGGCCTGCCACAGAAGATTCTCTTTCCAGATCTGTGAGCTAACACCTAAGCCTCTCTCCCCAGTTGTACAGTGAGAGCTCAGCTTCTGTGTCGCCTCTGTGGCCCCTCTTTTGTTGGCAGACACCAAAGAGCCAGTTTCCTCTCCTTTTCTCAGTTTGTAATTGAATGCTCATTAGAGGGAATCACATGTCCTGCTAGAATGGGTCTCTGTGAGACTGGGACCTTGTTCTGCTTGCCCTGTTACTCTACCTCTCTGTGTTTAGTGTGGAACCAGCACTTAAATGTATTTGAAATTAATTAATGAGTTAATTAGAGAATAATTCCCCCTTGTTCCAAATAGCAGAGTATTACACTACGAATATCTCAAATAATTTTTACATCTAAGATGTTCTTTGTAGTACTTGATACTGGGCCTAAAATATATAGCCTTGTTTCAGCTTTATAGGAAGAGACTTGTGTAGTGTGGCAATAGAAACCTCAAGTCTGCTAAAAGCCTCAGTTTTCTTATCTATAAAATAGGCACAGTAGTGCCTGCCTCATAGGGGAGCTCTGAAGATAAAATGATGGGTGTCAGCATCTGCTGCTAGGCTGAGAACATGGCAAGGGCCAAAAACCAAGAGCCGCTGCTGCTGCCAGTATTAGTTATTGTTTAATCCCACACAGAGGCCAAGGTTGCATTTTATATACAGCTGATGTTTACATGGTGTCTGCCAGGGCTGGGAATATGAAGGTAAGGTCTATCTTAGGAGCCCAGGCAGGGTGAGGGAAGCAGACTGGTACATACAGGGGACAAGTCAGCACAGTGACTGCACCCATACCGCGATGTGTCCCCAGGGAGGGACAAGAATGTCTTGCTTAAACATAGACACTGTTGCTCCAGGACGCCCAGGTGGGAATTCTGCTTCTGCTGCTCACCAGCTGTGTGTGGCTTGGGAGATCAAGTCACATCTCAGGGCCTCTTGACTCCTCAGGAAAATAGGGATAATGGTTTTCCAGGATTTCTGAGTTCTTTGTGGTGTTCAAATTGTGGGCCCCAAGTATAGAGTCTTATGTCAGCTTTTGTGCTAAGAGACTCGTGTAGTATGGTGTGTTGTGCTGTGCTGTGTAGTGTGTGTGGTAGTGTAGCAGTTGAGGCCTCAAATTCTCCTGGAAGCCACATGGCTGTTGTGGTGGTTGAAATGCTTCTGGTGGTGCTGGGCGCAGAGCTGGTACTCGGTAAATGCTGGGTGGTGGCGCCGTCATCGCTGTTGCTACTGCTGCTGCTGCGCCCCACGCGCAGCAAAGGCACAGAAAGAACGGGGCCTGCTTTGCCTTGAAGAGACGCTCCAGATCTGGATTGGCAGCTTTCTCTTTTGTTTGTCAGAAAAATGTTTATGATACCCCTGTATTTCAGAAACAATGGTCTTTCTTTTTCCTAATTCCTGAAAGCAAATCTACCCTGCTCCCAAGCCTCAATGCATTTAAAGATGTTCTCGGAGTCTATAATAAGGAAGTAGTATTTAGCACCATTTGAGTTACTGTAGAAATTTTATTTTTGTAAGTAAATCTGTTATCATTCTTGTTTCTAATTCTGCTCATAGTTATGATCATTTCCTTAAGACAAATTCCTGGAAGAATTCCTAGGTCCGTGGATATGTACACTTTCAGGGCTTTGGCTGTTGGCAGTGGCTTCCTTCTCACAGTCTGTATCCCTCTTAGGCATCTGGCTTGGCTTCTTTTCTCCTTGGTCTGCATGTGGCCCTGGCCTCTCTGTATACCAGGGAATATTTGGAGCAGGCCTGACCTCACCCCCATCTGCTGAGCAAATGAAGGATCAGGCTACGCGTGAGGATGTACCTCTTAGGTTTCCAGGAAAGCCACGGTCACCTCAGGTTTCCTGCTAAGCACTGTACAGAGCAGGTTGGGACAGGCCAGCCAGTATCTTAGTTTCCCTAAGATTAAGATAGTGCTGGGTTTGTGGCCAGAGTAGCACAGGGACGGCCTCTCGGTAGGTCTTAAGCACAATTTGGAGCACACAGGGAAGTTGGAGATGAGGAGCAGGTCAGTTAGATCTCTGTTCAAGATTAATTTTATCACACGAGGCAGAGTGAGAGTTAAGGACATGTGAGAGCAGACCTGCCTAAGCTACAGAGCAGGCTGCTGGGGCCCAGTGTGCAGCAGGTAGGAGGCCACAGGGCTGTGCCCTCAGCCCTGGGAAACACTCCGCGGAAACAGGCCACACTCCACGCACTCTGATGTTGGTGGGGGCCTCGCTCCTCTGCTTTCTTTGAGAAAATATCATCTATAAACATAAAAACATGTGAGTATATTTTACCATCTGTTTTGAACATACCTTGTTTCCTCGGAAACTGGAATGGTACTGGGGTGTTCAGGAGAGCACCATGGCGAGGGTGGTAGAGTCAGTGCTGCCAGGACTGGGCAGGGACTGGAAGGTTCTGTGGGACCTGCTCCTCCTGCGTTGTGATCCAGCCCCGATCACTGGTAGCCCAGCAGGTGCCAGTGTGCTGTGACGTTTTCACACACTTCTCCCTTCCCTTTGGTCCATGGGCAAAGAAAACTTGATCTTTGCAGTTAAAGTACACGTAAAGATTATGGGAGTAATTTGTGGAGAAGATGCACATTGCATAGATTAATGTACTGCAGTTTAAGGCCTACTTAGTGCTTCTCAAGCTTCAGCCATTTACGTAAACCTCTACTCATTTTGGAGCCTCAAATATGTAACTAAACCCTGTTTTTGCTTAATATACTTCAGTTGACTTTGAAGTAAACCACCTCTCTACCTGGTCTCATCCTGATATGTAAAATCTCTAAAAACATGAAGTTAGTGGTCTCACTGTATTATTTGCTACCATAGATCAAAATAACTATGTATGTAACCATTAAAATAAAAATGTTCACCTCCAGCCCACCTATTATTCCCTTGTCTCCCACCTATTATTGAATGTGCACCATCCGAAGTCCACTGACCTAGCTCTTGACTTTGACTGACTCCGGTCTTTCTTTTTAGTTTAAATATGCAAACTCCTTTCTTTTATCAACTTGACTAGAATTGGATTCAGAGTATGTCAGGGGCTGTTTACATTGCTGAATGCTCACCACCAGTGTGTTGCCTGGCACTGTGCTGTGCACTCTCAGCTTGCCGTGACACCTACCCAGGTCTGATGTGACTCTGCCTTTCTTCAGGGTCTTGTCCAGAGCAAAAACCCTGTTCGAGGACTGCACAGTGTAGGCACACATGGCATGTGCACGAAGATGGATGTCTCTTCTCTACCTTCAGAGAAGTGCCATGTCACGTTTTCAGAAGCTCATTTCTTCTATCTGCCTGATCTCCTTCTTGTCCAATTATGCTCCTTTATCTCCTCAGTGAAGTACTTGCAGTTTAATAGTTTCCCTGCCTCCCACTGACCCATCCCCTTTGCAGTCCCCAGTTGAGATGCTTAATGGGCCTGAAGCTTCTGGAGTGGCCCCCTTGGGTGCCTTCCTTGGAGGTTCTGCCTATTTATCATCAGCGTACATTTACCCTACCTCTCTCCAGTGACCCTGTCCTGTGCAGAAATTCAGCCCAAAATGTCCCACCCGAGGTGATTCCGTCATAGTACTCATGGCTTTGGAGTATCACTTGCCTTCCTTTTCTCAGAAAGGACACTCCTGAGGACCACGTTGAGAAATCACTTGGCTTGGTCCTGTCTTAGACTTGTGGCAGTAGCCTGGCACGATAAATGTGTGTCTCATTTCCCTGGAGTTTTTCCTGCTGTGTAGGTAGTCCTGTTGTGTAACCCAGGCATCTGCTTTAATCTGTGGGAATGAATGGAATCTTCTCTGGTGACTTCTTCCTTTTCCCTAAAGGTGAAGCTGTCTTTGTAGTGACAGTGCTGTCTTCTCAGAACGGCACAGCACGTGATTTCTCCTGCTGTGTGCTGGGTGGAGATTTAGGTCAGTTAACAGGCAGCGTGTGGCTTCTCCCATAGGCAGGGTGCAGAGGATGCAGGGTTAGAGTGAAGTGGGAGTGGCCTGAGAGAGGAAGCCTTCGGGGGCAAGGGCTATGAAAAGGATGGGAGAACGCAGCATTAAAAAGCATTGCATCAAAACATGCACATCGTCAGGAAACCATGGACTGTTTTAGTGAAGAGTGGGCTAGATATCACAGTTGTCTGTAGCTCATCAAGGAGAATTTTCTAAAAAGAGAAACTTTGAGAAAGATACCAAAAGAAATGAGTGTCTTAATCTGGCCTTGAGGACAGAAAGGAGGCCTGTGGTGTGTACCAGAGCAGTTGCGAGTCCTTTCTGCAAAAACCCACAAGTGCTTCTATCTCTGGAACTGCTGAGAGGCCCATGGAACAATAACTTCCCCAAATACAGCGTGGGAAACATTTTCCCATAGTAATTGGTTTTCTGTTTATCTGTGTTTAATATGTGTGACCAAATAACTTATCAAGTGGTTACTAGTGCTGGGCACTATGTAAAACGACATCATTTACACTTTAAAATTATATGATACAGATAACGGACCTATTTTCCAGTTGGGAGGAAATAAAATTTATATTACATCATATACTCAGGGCCATCCAGCCTCAAAGTAGTAGTTTTGTATCGAGTTAGTGCACTTTAAAGCTGTGCTGTTTACCAGCAATTCAGATTTACAGTTTCAGTGGTGGAATGGATCCAGAGGAGCGGTGGCTCTGTAAGGGTTCACTGCAGTGACTGAATCTCCAGACCCAGCCTTACTTCTGAATTATTATATATATATATTTTTTGACGGAACCGGGAATTGAACTCAGGCCCTTGTGCTTGCCAGGGAAGCGCTTATTCCACTGAGCCA
>NDGN011189980.1:0-11195 GCA_002564285.1 Tympanoctomys barrerae | reverse complement strand
TTGAAACTGTCTAATTGCTATTTGTTTATCAATAAAATTCTGAAAAAAAATTTAAAAAAAGAAAGTGATTTGACCCTAAGGGAAGAAAAGTTTAAGGGAAAATAATAGAGAAAAAAAGAAGAAAAAGAGATGAGAAGCAAGGGTAAAAGACAGGTAGATTACTTAAGACTCAGGAAACTAATGAAAGAGGGAAGGATAAAAGGGGAAAATAGGGCTTGCCAGATAGTCAGTGGACTAAAGCACCTGCTTAGGCAGGCAGCGCATGCCATACTGGCCCTGCACCTGGGACACAGACTGAACGTGGTGTCCCACACTGTAATCTCAGCACTTGGGAGGCTGAAAACAGGAGGTTAATGAGTCCAATCTGTGTAGTGAAACCCGATGGACCCTATACTAAATATATAAAAAGGGGGGGAAACAAAAACTAAAAACAATGCTTACTATCAAACAAACAAAAAAACTCCACCAAACAACAGAAAATTGCTGAAATAACAATAGCTACAATAGCAAAAGTCAAGGAGAAAAAGAAAAATAAAGAAATTTCTCTGTGATTTCAAGCCTCTGGCTATCTTCTAGGTCTTAAAATTTTGTGGTACAGAGCAAGATATGACTCTGATCTTGCTGGTAGAAAAAGAGGCAGTCAGAGCCCAGAACCATTCTGGACAATCCCAAGCAAGCTGGCAGCAGGATTATGAAAGAGTGCTGGTTCTAAAAGTTTCAAATCCCTGGAAGCTCAAGTTTAACCTGTGTTCTAGCTGTGTAGTTGCAGCCCAAGTCACTTAGCTTGTAGTACTGTATGTGTCTCTTGCTTGCATGCCCATGAATCTACACCTATGGATGTCTCCTGTGGTCATCACTCACCCAGTCATTGTGGGACTTTTAACAGTTGGAGCCCCCAAGATGAAGGCAACCCATACTTGCTCTGAGTCCCAGGCTTTAGTTGGCACTCTCCTTGAGATGGTGTCTTACCAAGCATTCTCTCCAGGGGATATGGCAGTTGTTTGTACTAAAGTCACTCATCAGTTTTTGTACTTCATTGCATTCCCTGCTCCATTCCACTAGTGAGTTCCTCCCTAAAGGCCTCTGGAGTTTACCCCCTTTCATTGTGTCCTTGTAGATTTAACCTGCCTTTCTCAGGAGCCAGAAGTCAAGAGAGAAAGCCAGGAGAACGTTCAGATTGCCCCTTCCTTTGCTTCTTTGCAGTTTGCCTGGACAATTTCGAACATTAGTCTCTAGGCAAATTTGTGTCTCTTGGTACTAATTTTGCAAGAGTATGAATAAACAACTCTACTGTTGTTCTTTAGACTGAAATAGCTTGACTACTTTAGGCACTGAGGCCTTATCCTGCCCTCGCATATAGGATCAATTTCCATCTTTGGTCACTCCCAACTCAGAAGCTAATTCTTTGCTGCAGACCCCTCTGCTATCTTCCAGGAGTCTGTTTGTTGACTTTTAAACAGTGTTTTTTAAAACCCTTCTATTGATGACATATGTCTTTCTAATTTTGTCCTGTTTCTCTCTACTTGTCCCCAAACAATCCTGTTTCAAATTATCCTTATACTTATATGTTGATTTTTTTCACCACTCACCCATTTACTCAATCTGGCTTCTGCTTCCAGAGTTTATTGAATGAACCCTGTGGGGATACTAATGCCTTCCCATACTGTTATATTCCTTGTGCCCCTTTCGTGACACACCAGCAAATTTACCTTTGTTGTCCTTCTTCTTTTGTCTTCTCTTGACTTCTGTGATGCACCTGTCTATGTGGAACTGTGGTTTCGGTTTGACATTTTTAACTTATCTTTAAACATTGTGCTGTATTCTCTTTAGGAAGCTTTTTTGTAACAGCACCATTAAACTCCAATCCTCCAGCAGCAGTCTTTAAAGCATTTCCTTGTTACTTTGTTTATCCTTTTTCCCTGTGTTCAGCTTTCTAGGATTTTTGTTGCTTCGTTTTGCTAGGTTGGAATGTGTGATTCAAAATTTTTGAATATGAGAATAATTTTATCCTGCCTTTATATTTAGTTGATACTGTCATTAAATTTATAGTGAAGATTTAATATTTTCCTCACAAGTTTTATGGATCTTTGGCCTACATTTTCATAATATTTTTCCATTTTAGTGTTAATTCTGTCATGTTGGCTTTTTTCAATTCTGATCAGTTGTCATCTTCCACTTTTTATCAATGATGTTCTGGATTCCACAGTATCAGGTAACTGATGATGTAGGTAACTGGAATATTAAAAGGCACTGTTCTCTTAGCTCTTGGTGGTTTAAAATAATCTTAGAACTCTAGATATAATGAGTGGTGGGGTTTGTTAGTGTTCCCTGTCAGGTTCCAAAGCAGAAAGAGAGATTCTAGCCTTGGAATGAAACATGTTACTCCAATATAATGTGTCTGAGTGGACATTATTTTCTAAATACCTATAGGTCTAAAAGTATTTTTCATCCAACATGGATATTAATTCTCTTCATTGTACTTCCATGGAGGATCAAGTCTTTTTGCTAAGATACATTCTTAGATTTAGTTCAGTGGCTCTCAACCTAGCAGGCAACTTAAAGGACTTTGTGCCTGTCAGCCGTGCTTCCAGAGTTGTCAGAGGGCTGAGGTGGAGCCTGAGAATGTGCATTGCTCTCCAGTGTGTGTCTGTCACACTGATGCTGTGGCTTGTGAGGCTACACTTTTTGAACCACTGATGCAGAGTTAGTCTTGCACAAGAGAAATTTTAGACTAACCTAATTTTTCATCATTTGTAAATAACACTTTTTCTCTGCTTGAATATGTATAGTAACATTTTTCTTTAGTAATGTAATTCAGAACTTTTACTCAGAAATAAGACAGTCTTTTTATTGACATATGTACTAACTTTACACATATTTTCAGTGGTAAGTATTAATATATTCTAAGATATACTTGGGTGTATGGATTTACTCAGTGTCTCTCATAATTATCCAAACCAGTTCATTGTACTTTACAGAAACATATCTAGTGAAATTATATTTATTTTGTAAAGTAGATTACAAGATATTTTGTAACTTGTTATTTTGATCCCTTTAATATGAATAAAATTATTTCAAAGAAAGTGTTACAAAGTTAATGAATTTCATTATTGTATTTGAATATAAATGTAATGCTTTTTGATAGTAATTTAAATTTTATGCCTTAGATATTTTAAGAAAATAAATGAAATAATTTATGCTAATTATTTTGAAGCCTTATTAATGTATAAATGTGGAGAATTATTTTTATTATAGAAGTCAGTTATGTGTATAAAATGCAGGAAAATGCTGCTTCTACATATAAAAGTGGTTTTGAATTATACCTTACAAAGTTTATATTTAGTCACTAGTGCATTTTTATAACTGAAAATTATAAGACTTGAATTAAATAGAGCATACATTGTAAAGAATTATATATATAAATTTATTAAAACTTTATTTTCCAGATTTTGGAATCTTTGTTTAAGGTATGTTCATTCTATTATAGCTTAAATGTGGTAAAACTTAATCAAAACATGCATGTAAATGAAGATGTTTGTAAGTTCTGGAGTATTTTTTAAAATCCACACTTGCTGCTATAAATGTTTAAACATTTTATACTCAGTTGTATGTTGCATTCTCCCCAGTCTGCACCCAGGGTGACATGGGTGAGGAACAATACTTGATGGATGAAGAATCACAGGTACCCTGTATTTACAATTTATTTTCCAGCAGAAATTCAATGTGTCATTAACTGTCTTTTGTTTTTTTCTAAAAAAGTGGTTTCAACGACAGGTCAACCAAATGGAGGAGGTAAGCATAGCATTTCTTAATTGCTAATTAATATATTTGCTTATTTGAAAGCCAAATTGAAGCATGTATAAAAGTTTTTTTTTAATTAGAATTGGCTATAATCTTTTTGGGTAGAGGAGGAACTAGTAGAAAACAATGTTTTGAAGTGGTCTATCTACTCTACTCATATATTCATGTATATATATATTTCTATACATTTACTAAAATTGAATGATAGAAATTTAATAATTTCTTTTTTCCTAATTCATATAAAGGACTAAGTAGAGAGAAATTGATTTTATATTCCTCCAATACTAAAAAAAAATCAAGTATAAAATTTGTGTGGACATAAAATTATGTATTTTTTCTCTTAAGTTTAGCATGTTATTTTAATGATACTCTTTTGTACTTTTTATTTTCAAGTACTTTACTTCCAATTTGAAAACTGCTATTCTCTGTCCTTAGGATTTTAGATTCTGTTTTAGAAAAGACTTTTCATATGCCACTAATACAATGGAGTGTTTTCCAGGACAGCTTTACTGACTTGGAGAACTAGTCAGGTTTTCTCTTGATTATGTGTATGGTTTACCCAGATTAAATTAAACATTGTTGAGACCCAGGCTATTTAGAAAAATGAGGCTCACTTACAAGTGTAAAGGTAGAAATTACAACTTTCTGTGAGTACCTACTAATGAATTTTTCTCTGGTCTCTGTGTGGAAGACTTTCATGGTCTGCACCTAATATTGTTTTAGATGGATATTGCTAATTACCAAAGTGTGGGCGAGTCTTCCTTTATGGCATATTGGCTATTACTTCTCCAGAGAAATAGATGGAAGTCCACAATTTCTCTACCCTTTTGTAAAATCATTAACATTATTAATCACATTCTTATTGTTGAAACACCACCCCTTTGACTTCTATAAACTGTGCTCTCTTTCAGTTTATATTTTGATAAACTGAATTCCTTTGATATTTTTTTCAGTCATCTTTTTAACTCAACCATAAAGCGTTGACCTGTCAAGAGATTTCACTCTATGTCTTTTGTTTTCTCCAAACTTTCCCCTTAGGTAACAGTTATTCCATTCAAATTTTACCTTCACACTAGCAATTTAAAAATACATCTCTTGCCCTCAGTGTCTCACTGGACTCCCAATTTTTTCTACCTCAAATCCAATGAGACTACTCCTCTAGTTCCATAGCTTTGTTAAGTTGGTGCCATTTATCCAATTAGATAAACCAGAAACAAGGTAATCAACCTTAACAAGTTACTTTCCCCTATTCTTAATAGTCTGTACATAAGTACTTTAGATTTTACCTCATAAATTATGCATTAATCTCTATATGTACTGTTTGTAACTTATTGCCAGTTATCATCATCTGCAGTAAACATGAAGTCTTAACTTGCGCATGCATAATCCCCAGAAGGAATCCTCACTGCTCAGTTATACTTCTCACCTGGAGTTCTAAGTTTAAATCCTTAATCATATCTCTTGAATACTGTTTTAACTTGATGGCATCAGTTGCATTGCCTATGTGTATTTTCTACTACTTCTGAAGGATTGTTTCACTTTTTATGGGTGTATCTTATGTTATTAATACAGAATGGAGAGATTTGCTTTGGGAATTTGACATGTGGCATTTAAACATATCTTGATCATTCTCAACTCTTTTATGTCTCTTATCCCCTTGTCCCCTTCCCCATCTTCAAATGTCTATCCTCTCATTTTTTTTTATTACTCTATCACTAACTTATATATTTTAAATATCATATAGAAGAAAATGTGATATTTAACTTTCTCTATCTCTTATTTTGAAAGGATATATCTTAAAATCTGATTAACATATTGTGTTTAAATATCACACAAAATATTTTTACACATATATATGACTGGATTCAAAATTTTATGCATGTGAGATAACTAGAAATCTGCTTGTTTACATGTTTACATACTTATGCTAGGGACACAATCCATACTAACACTTGGCAGTCTTGCTTTTTACTGTTAATATGTTCTATTGCCAGTATCTGCTGATGCTATTAATGCCTGTGGCCATGATATATTAATCAAGGTGTATGGTAAAGTATCCTACCAAAATATTGGATTTTCCTGGCCTTTTCAGAGTTGTCCTCTTAGAACTCTGCCACATAGATCTCTTTGATAAAGTCTTAGAGGTAAAATACCTACTATCTATTCTGTACTTTTAGTGCTGCATCATCATCATTTGTCCTATAAAGGACTTCAGTGCAGATATAATTCTTGTGGGAAAATAGATCAGTTGTAGTTTAATCCAGGGGCAATAGCCACACAATAATTAATTAGGGAAAGTTTAAGATAAATACTCATTATCATACAGTAAGGAATATCAACCAAGCAATAGAGATAATTTGGATGAATATAGGAAAAGAACTAGTAGGGAGCAGCCTCCAGCCCCAGGATGGAAGCAGAACACTTCAGGGAGGGTCAAATCTGAATACCCTTAGTCTTGTTTTCCATCCAACCAAAGGCTAAGACCCAGAACTTCTGAAGATGGAGTAGCTGTCATCACAGAGGATAGAGAAGTGCATAGGTGCCATTCTGTTAAAATTTAAACTCACTGGAAAGCTGCATTTGAGTGTGGTCCATCAGAAACTACACTCTGTAGATATCTTCCTGGTAAATGCTTCCCAGGAAATGTTTCCTCTTGCAGTGACATTGTCCACACAGTTCTCCAGTGCAGTATTTTGCTGAGGCATTCTGGGAAAAGATGCCCATAGGAATTGTCTATGCCATGTACCTAGCCAGGAAACTTGCAGTGGAATCAGATCTACCGGATATTGTATACAGTCTTAGCCATGAGCAGAGAGATGGCAGAAGTGAGAAGTGACACTTCTTTCTATGCCAGTGCCTCTGCTGATTCAGGAAAGAATCATGCCACTTGCCAGGGAAGAAATATTGCACTATTCCAAAGCAAGGATAGAGTTTTGAGTTGAGAGGAAATAAATTGATAATAATATTTAATTGTGATGCACTGCTCAGCATTTACCACCTACTGTTATATTTTAATCCCATTCCAGAGAGCCATAACTAAAATAAAACTCATATCCTAAATCTCTAGTGCTGGAACTTTTCTATTCAAGGCCTTAGGACTATGCTTTCACTTTCATTTTTGCCACCTTCCTTTCCCTCCCATCATAAAGATTAGAGGTTTCTATCTGAGTGGATCTTTGCTGTTATCCTGTCAAAGCATCCTGAATCATCGCCCCCTCAAGAGGGGAAATAAGATAATGCTGGGCATTTAGCTCAGTGGCACTTGTCTGGCAAGCGAAAGGTCCTGAGTTTGATTCCTGGCGCCAGGAAACAAAAAACAAAAAACAAAAAAAAAAAAAACTGACTCCACCTAGGCACCCCTAATTGCTATTCTGCTTGTTTATGTCTCTACATATTGGTTCTTGCAGCACTTGTTTTACTGCAGTTTCTTTTTCTTCTTACTGAAATCCTTTAAATAGACATTACCTAGAACATCAATTATGGTGTGACATCTTTTTCTATGACATTTACTAATTTTCCACACTGCCTGTTAGATTTTAGCTTGATCTTCTTGTAAGGTTTTAAGACACACAAGAGGTAAGTTTTCCTGAGCAGCCTGAGGAATCCCAGCTCCATGGACATGTATCTCCTGGGATTTAAAAAATAGCCTTTGTGAGCAAACTGTTATCTTTCTGTAATTTACTGTAGTAAAGGTACTCTTACAATTTAGTTGAGGTAGTATGTTAGAAGTAATCTTATTAATATTTTGGGTTGTGTTTATTGTTATTGTATTTGCTTAAAGTTTCTGTACGTCAAAGAGTAAATAAAGGGCTGGAGAGATAGCTTGGCATTCTAAGCACCTGCTTGGCCAGCAAAAGGACCTGGGTTTGATCCCTGGTACCGTGTGCCGGCTCCACATGGTGGCACACACCTGTAATACCAGCTCTGGCTGAGACAGGAGGATCACTATGTGTCCAAGCTGCATAGTGAGACCCTGTACAAAAAAAAAAGAGTAAATAAAGGATTTGATGTCATTTCTGGTATGCAGAAGTCTTCAGTGAGTTCCAGTTCTATTCATAGATGATTTTCCATGTAAGTGCATTTGTAGAATATTATGTTAGCATATGTAGCTTTAGAGAATAATATTATAAAAATTACTCAGATTTGATGAAGGAAATAATGAAATTTTGGGGATATGGGAATGAAGTGGGTATTTCCTAAATAATTTTAATTTTATTACTTTAGATAAGTAAAGATCATAATATTTTAGAAGAAGATCTTCCAGCACCTGATAAAAGTATCGTGGTGAACATTGCACAAATAGTGAAGTTAATGCAAAAACTCCAAAAACTGAGAAATAACCTCAGTGATGATGGGTTTAAATACTCCTGGAAAGCCATAATGCCCAAGTCGATGTAAGTGAAATATAAGAATTGGTTTCATTAAAAACAATAAAATGGGGCATATAATTAGTAATGAATGTAAGAACATGGATTATATGTTACTGCTTTATGTAGAGTGCCTGAATCACAGCAGAGCGGGTAGCCATCTTGTTTCTGCTTGAAATTTGTCATAGTTTGAGATGGCATTATCCAATAGAGTAATTACTAGATACATGTAATTATTCCTGTTATAATTCAGTTCAGTTAAGAAAATTGGTTGGTCATACTAGCCACATTTCATGTACTTAGTAGCCACATGTGTTTTTTGTTATTAAAATGTGCTATTGAGGGCTGGCAAGATAGCTCAGTGGACAAAGCACCTGCTTAGGCAAGTGTAGAGAGCAGGGTTGAATCTCTGGCCCCATGTGCTGAGCTGGCCCTATCACTGGGTGCACTGAGCGGATCATCAAGACCACGGATAGTGGCACATGCCTGTAATCTCAGCTCTGGGGAGGCTGAAAACGGGAGTATCACTATGAGTCTGAGCTGCATACTGAGACCCTGTACCAAATACATAAAAAAATAATTTTATTGAGCATTACTAGATTTGATGAAATATCTGACTTATAAATGCCTATATTTGGCTAGATTGCTCCCAGAAACAAATTATGTAAGACTTAATGTATTTTTATGAATGCCTTCATTAAAAATTATACAACCAACTTAACAAATTTCATTCACAGTCACCCATTGTTTTTACATTAAACATACATAAAACCCTTTTATTTCATATTGTTAAAGTGTGTAAGGCCCTTAATTTGAAGGAGCTATTATTTATCATACAGTGATTGCTATCTCTAGGTACAGTGAGTATATTTAAATAAAAAAATATAAACTTAAATTGGCTGCCATTGAAATTTATTGTCGTTCACAGACTCAGGCATAATCATTTGAGCTGTTATTAGGGAGGCATGAATAGTTTCAGACCAAATATAATACTTACACTTGACATGTAAGTGTCTGTTGTGGAGGAGGTACTTTTTAATAACTTTATGTGTTATCCTTGTGTATACTTTATAAGAAAGATATTATTATACTTAAGTTTTAATAGGTGCAGAGCCTGAAGCTCAGAGAGGTTAAGCAGTTTACCCAAGGTCACATCATTGGTAAATGTTTGCTCCATAGTCTCATTCTATGCTTTATGATATTAACCAATACAACGTTGAATAATACATTAGGAAAAAGAAATCTCATGTTTCATCATATATTTTTGTTGTTAATATTGTTGGTATTGTCAGGTACTTTCACAGAATACATGGAATTACATGGTTTGACCTTTATATTTTAAGTAGTTCTTACTCTTAATTTCACTTAATAACTATAAAAAAAGTTTAAATATGCTAACTTCAATTTTACAAACCTTGTATGTCTTAATACTAAACTTATTGGTTGAAATATTAAAATTTGTTCTATTAAAAATTCAGGAGGGATGAAGAAAGGCCATCAACAAAAGTGGATAGCTGTGAATCTGTGGAGCAGCAAATTAAAGGTGATAATATTGTATACATGTTTAGCCTACATGGGCCTTCCTAAATATACTGACATTTTAAAACTTGTAGTTAAAAATTTATAGAGCTATAATTATAAATAGCAAATTTTAAATTCTTTACTAATAAGCTTGTATCTCAATACAGGTGTCATTATATTCCAAATCCTAGGAATATACAAAATGAATAGTGTACAATTCTCCTATTGCATTCATGAAATTCAGACTCCCAAAGGACACAGGCACATTATCAATCCTTTTAAAATATTATAAGGCACAACAAAGATACGTGTGCTTCAGGGAAACTTTATACTGCCTTAAAGGAAAGCAGAATTTAGTGAACCTAAGGAAAAAATACTGGGTATTTTAAGAAGATGATAATAATGAATAAACAGCATGAATAGAGAATGACAACTTCATTAGAATAAAAGTGTATTCTGCTAGATGCAATTAGTTAGGTGAGCATCCTCATCACAGAAGGCTTGAGCATAAAGCACTTGTATTTCGTCAAGTATTAAAAGGAGTTATTGAAGACTCTGTGTAGGGAAACTGTATCATCAGGTTTAGTGTCAAGGAAAATGTTTTGGCCCTACAGTAGAAAATCGATTTGTGGACTATAATAGGAAAAGAAGGTTTCTACTGCATATTAGATGTGTTGTATATATAGTTGAATGCTAATAAAAGAGAACAAAAGAGATTTGAGATACATGTTCTTGATATATATTTGCAAAAATTGTTGATTGAATGTGAAACGAAGATTAGAAAAAGATGGTACTGCCAATGGATATAAATAAATCTAGAGGAAAGACATTGTGGTAGGAAAATGATGAGCTCAAAGTCACTTGCTTCATCCATTCTTTACAGTATCACCATTTATTGCCTGACTAGGAAGATCAAGTATTGGCAGCTGTTATTTTTTTCTTTCTCTTGAATTATGAAAAACTATGGCATATAAACTCAGTACATGTAATTGTCATTTGCAATTTAATGTGAGATATACCTTTTATTATTTCAGAATTCATAAAAGCCCACTCAACTGAAGAACCTATGGATGTTTCTGCAACAGAATCACGTGAGTTTCCTTTAGTTTAAGCACCTTTATGTTAATAACCTCTGTGAGCATGTTAATTTCTTTAAAGTAATAATTATTAGAGTAACAATATAGATTGTCTGGAGTTAGGAGGCCTACAGCCAAGCTGGCTGGCTGACACCTACTGAAATGCCGTTAAAGCTGGAGGTTACCAAAACTAGACTCAAGTTTGAAGTTGTAGTTATAACATGCTACTGAAACATTCAAAGGACTTTGAGGTGACACAGTGATGTGTATAAGAGACAGTTTGGAGATTTTCATGCTAGGAATTATAAATCTTTGCAAATATATTAATGCTTTTGCTGCCAGTGAATACCTGTCAGTTTATAAATACAAATAGCAGCTAGAATTTCTCTGACAAATTTCAGGCTACTTGTCCACAGAAAGAAAAATTGCC
>NDGN011189920.1:0-10413 GCA_002564285.1 Tympanoctomys barrerae | reverse complement strand
TTTACAGCTCAGCATATTAATATGGCTTTACTTTTTATACTTAATTTTTATACTTTTCTGCCGGATGGTCAAGATCCGCAGATAAAGCAAGACCAATATTACAAGAAATGTAACTTTTGTATCTGAAAAGGTCAGTCAAAATACCTATCTTAAAACATTTTTGAAAAATCAAAGGTCCTTATTTACAGAGTCTAGGAAGTAACTTCAGACTGAGGAGGTTTACATTCCTGACTTCCAGCTCCGGGTTTTAACCACAAGCTGTATTCCTTGTTAATATAGGCTAGTGCCAAAAGCCCTGTGTCTCTTCGTCATATTCATGTGCATTCCCAGAGATGTGTCCCAACAATCCAGCTATTTTATTACCAGCGTAAGCTCTGTCTGTGGAGCTAGGGGTGAAGTTACAGTAATTATGGCAGAAATTCAGGTGTGGTTGGGGTGACCAACACTGGTGGCTGATGGTCACAGATGTAAGACATAGAACTTGGGCCAGGCGTGGTGGCGCATGCCTGTAATCCCAGCACTTTGGAGGCTGAGGCAGGAGGATCACTGTGAGTTCAAGACCAGCGTAGGCTACAAACTGAGCTTAAGGCCAGCCTGAACCATATAGTGAAACACTGTCTCAAAAAAAAAAAATTCCTTCCGCTCTGAAGGGTGTACCTGTGGACAACGTGGTCATTCAAACATTTGCTGGAAGTCATCAAGGAGGAGGAGGGTAAGTGGTGAGTACACGCCCTTCCTTCCCTCGCTCCCGCCCATCCTTTCGGCCATTGAGATGGGAGATTCAGTCCCACTGCCCGAATTTGAGGGTCTCTCACACTGCTCATTGCCAGAGATCAATTTTTACTGCCGTAGAAGATAATCATGGTGATTACACTCTGGGAACAACCACGGCGACCTATAACCGTAACTTATTATGACCCTTTAAAAAGAATGGGAGTAGATGGAGCCTCCCCAGTTCTTGGGAGAAGAGGAGCTGGCCGCTGGAGCCTCTGGGGCGGCGCATCCATCTCCTGCATCCCCTGGGTGCGTGCAGGAGGCTCATCAGCACCCGAAGAGAAAGCTGCCCTGGGTCTGGCTCAGGTGAACCCCAAAAGGGGCCCCATACTTGGAATCTATGGAGGACAGTGGCCTCCTGGCTCTTGTCGCCTCAGATGCCGCGGCCACACTGAAGGTCATCGCCCACCTGCACAAGAGCCGCGGCAGCCTCCCGCAAAGCCCAGCCTGTCCTCCCACCCGCAAGCATCAAGCTCTCCCTGATCCTGGCGTGCAGTCTTCCGGGGCGCATGAGGTGCTCACCTGGCTTCTGCATTCTGTGAGGACACGTGTACTCATGGCCTGGAAGGGACATTGTGTCCCGGACACTTCCAGAGAAGTGGATCCGCGAAGCCCACAGTTTATCTTGCGACCTGGAAGTCTCTCTTAAAGCGTGACTGTGCGACAGTGGAGTTTTAATGCCACTCCAGTCTGCACTACGCTGCATACTAACAAGATTTATAGACATTACTGGCACTGGGAAGGAAACCTGGATGACTTGCAGTTTCTCCAGATGAGAGCTCAAATCTTAAAATTTTAAAATCTTAAAAAGGGCACGCAGCACACAAACGAAATCAGATGGCCTTAGAGGTTGTTTAAAATCAGTGCAAACGTCACGCTACGCGTGGGCCAGCCACGGAAAACACAGCAAAGATTTTTTTTCCTCTTACAAAATCATTCTACAGTCACTGAACAGAAATAGCCATAAAGTTACAGCTGCTTTTAAAATGTCACTTAGGGACAAACCATGGAAGGAAAATGAGATGGGGCCGAATGGTTTTGGGAGAGGACCAGCCTTGTATCCTGAAAGCCTAGCTCTGCATTCATGAGAAAGAATAAATTGCTTCTCAGCAGTAATCATGTATGTTTTTGTATGTAGACACATGTAGCTACTGTGCGGTCCAAGGGGCTTAGCACATGCAGCATGATGAGTGGGGGCTTTTCCAGATCATTCTGGAAAACTGAGTCTAATCATGCTGTACCAAGATTGAGAAAATAAGCTAGGTGGGGTTTAGGGAATAGTTAAAAATGTAGGGCTAAGCCCTAGAGCATACTGCAAAAGACTGTGGCTAGGATTTTCAGTTAAATATGCTAAGATAGGGCACTATGCTTTAGTACATCAACTAAAATGCAGAATAACCAGTATTAAAAGGCACATAATGATGTCAAGCCTTTAAGCTTCCAACCAGAGGACTTGCAATAAAATAAAATCATGAGGCAAAGAGTGGTTCCTCTGATGACGGGGAGAAAAATAGCTCCGAATGCTCCTATCTGTTATGGTATTAGAATAGTTCACTTTGTTCTTTCTCTAATAACCCTGGGCATTAAAGAGCCATTTCCACACACCTTATTATTATTTATGAAATTACAAGCACACACAGTGTCTGGTAAGTCATCTCAGTGTATTAAGGAGGAACATACATTGTTTTTTAAAATGTCTGCCTTTTGCAATGTGCTTGGTAACAGCTTCCCACTGCATAACCGTGAATGCATTATGTAACGTGCTTTATAAGAAGTTATTAAGGGTTATGACTATAGAAACGTAATCCTAATATAAATACGAATAAATCATTTAGGAATGGTGTGTTCACTTAGACTGTTACCTATATAATTTGTGGCAATACAGTTATCACAGGGGAAGACATCTACAGAAAAAGCCATTTCCATGAATGTTAGAAAAAAAAAAAAAAGCCTATTACAGAGGTGTTTTTCTAGCAGTTTTGCAAAACCAAGCCTTTAAAAGCATGAGAAGAATCCACAATGCCACCTACAGTATTCTTGATAGTAATCTTGCCTCGGCAGAGAGGGAGGAAAAAAAATCCGCTTTATCCGCAGGGCGAGGTGTATGTGAATTTCCAAGCTGCAAGTAGGGGGCAGTGGAGACATTTCTGCGGGATTTTTCTCAGCTGGAAATGGGAAAAGGGGAAAAAAACCTTCCTTAACAACAAGTCACGCCTACACTAAAATAAATAATGTCCTGAAATGCAACCTGCCATCACAGATCACCAGTAAGAGCTCATAACGCATTTGTCTTCAGAGGCCGAAATCCTCCCAGTGCCTTGGTGGAGGTGTTTGAGATGGGGCCAGGGCGGCGGGGGAAGAAACTGAGATCGACGGGTGGGCAGCTGTTTCCCAGAAAAGTAAAAGTCAGATTTCGGAATGTGATGGGAACAAGAAAATGGCAGGGTGAAACGCTTACCTTTAAAACAGTGGCGTGTCAGCATTTTAAGAAGCCATTAAGAACTGTCCTGTCTGAGGCCAGGCGTGATGGTGCACGCCTGTAATCCTAGTACCCAGGAGGCTGAGGCAGGAAGATCGCTGCAAATTGGAGGCCAGCCTGGGCTACATACCGCACCCCCCACAAAAAAAAAAAATCTCCTGTTTGGAAGGAAACTCAAAAGGGAGGCAAATGAATCTGGTAGGATCTGGTCTTCATGAAGACTTCGTTGTGGCCATTGAAAACCTGTGCCCGCAGCTGTTAAGCCAGACAGACATGTCTAAAGTGAGTGCCACTTTAAACAAACCCTGGGAACGTCAGACTCCAGCCACCGAAGTGGGCTCCGGAGGTTAAGGAGCCGGCGGTCGCTCCATCCTTGGGGTTACCTGCAGACATGCTGGATGGACTTGTGGACATCACTGGAGAAACCGGACGGTGCCCGAGAACAACTACGCAGGCGCACATGTGTGTGCGTGTGCATGCGTGTGCATGTGCACATGTGTGTGACTACGAATGGAAAGACAAAAACAGATCATGAGAGGAGGACACATAATGCTATTTTTCCACATCAAAATCATGAAAAGAAAGGAAGACAAGCATCAGCTCAAAGCCGTTTCCCACCACGGTTATTTCTCTTCCCGTCGCTTGGGAGCCATGCAGGCGACAGCAAAGGTAACCAAGCAGCCAAGCTTTGCAAGAAACCAGGTGACCACAAATGCCACATTCCTGAGGAAGCTAAGCCGCGTTCGGATTCGGTTCCAAATCTAGCTACTGCTAACGGCCTCTCCAAGCCCCACATAGAACTAGCTTCTGCAAGGGTGGCTTTAATACAATGGCGAGTCTATGTTAGTGTTAGAATTACTTCTGTGCCCGGGCGAGTCTGGACTCTGTGAGTCCCTGAGGTGTCATCCCTGAGAACTTGGGGAAATTTTGGTGTTCCCCGCTTCAAGGCCGTAGGTCTTCCTGGCCAGGAAGAGAAGGCAGAGAAGTGAGGCTGCACATTTCCCAGCTCTGCTGGACCCCTGGATGCGTGGCGCAGTGGCACCGGCCTCCTGGAGACAGCAGGGGGCGCCCTAGAGCCGAGGATGCACTCAGCGCGAGGGGCGGAGCCTGCGGGATCCCCGGCTGCTGGTGACCTTCGCAGAGTAAACGCTGGGGGCAGAAGTCACTGCAGGGATGATTCGAGGGGAAAAACAAAACGGAGGAGAGGGGGGGAATGTAGATTTTTCAAATGAAGGCTGAAATTCCTTCCTTATTTTATTTTTGGGACAGGGTCTCCCTCTGTAGTTTAAGCTGGCCTTGAGCTCACTGTGTAGCCCAGGCTGGCCTCGACCTGGCGGTGATCCCCCTGCTTCAGCCTCCCTTCTGTTGGGATCACAGGTGTGCGCCGCTGGGGCCAGGGAGGCAGAATTTCTCACTCTGAATTCAACAGCTTGTGTGACTTAGCGTCGCCATCACAGAGCTACCCGGAGTGGTTTTTCTCTACCTACCCCTTCTGTTCTCCTTTCTTCTACTGTATTACAGGTTGCTCTGGTTTTATGGTGAGGAAAAGACCTCACATGCAATGAAAGAATATTGAAAGAGTTGTATAAAAGTTCCCCAGAGAGAGCAAAACGTCTCTGGAAGTCGTTCTTGCTCTTGGCAAAGGATTGGCTCAATTTCATTCTTTTCCAGCTAGCGCATAAAGCTCAGGGCCGGGCTTCGTTCGTTCCTAAGCGAAACCAGCTCTGCCGTCTTGCTTCTGAAGCCCTGTAACCTCCAAATCCCTGAAGCGCCCAACGTGCCGAGATCTGGGTGCTGTAAACATCCAACGGGGAGGGGCTACCTGCGAGGTGGCGGGGGACTCGCGGAAGCATCACCTCTCTCACACTGGGGGGTGGGGGACAGCGAGAACCAGCCACCTGCCGGGCAACCCCGAGCAGGAAGTTAGGAGGATGTATTGAAGAAGCAGGAGCTGCTGGGCGTGGTGATGCACACCGGTTGTCCTAGCACTCGGGAGGCCGAGGCAAGAGGCTCCCCCGAAGTCCAGGTCAGTCTGGGCTACGTGTGAGTTCAAGGCCAGCCTGGACAGTTTGGCGAGACCCTGTCTCAAAACAGCAGCAACACAAGGAATCATGTCCAAGCCCCGCCTGACACCAGCACACTTCAAGATTTCTACAAGAGAGCCATGAGCTCACACAAGGGACCAGGCTAAAGGTACACGCTCACATTAGACCAGGATGCAGTTTTAAGAATAACATAAAACTCCAAGAGCAAACTTCAAAATAAAAATGACATATAGAATTTTTTTTTAAACTTTAATCTAGAACTTTGTCATTCGGTGTATTGGGCAAGAGTGACAGTTTTAGTTCCTTTATTATAAAGTATTATAGTATACTTCTATTTGATGAGTAAAGACTTGAACAATTAAAAAGAAACAATGTATATTATCTCATTGCATGATGATTTGATTGGAACACTTAAAATTTCTTACCCTGTTAAAAAGCCCATAAAACAGATTTTGTGAACATATGTTTTATGAGCCAACGCCAAAACAGGAGCGGTTCATCCTCAATCATGGACATAATCTTTAGAAGTCAACATTTAATTATTCAGCCTGTAAACACTCCATGCTTTCCTCCTCCTCTTTTTTTATATTTATTATTATTATCACTATTATTATTATTTTTTTGAGACAAGGTTTTGCTACATGGCCCAGGCAGGCCTCGAAGTTGTGGCGACCCTTCTGTGCAGCCTCCGGGGTTCTCACCTCCACAACAGGTGTGCATCACCCCCCAGCACTTTCCTTTTGTATTTAGATATTTCACCAAATATACACCCTTCTTCTAGAAAGCAGGCAAACAAAAGAAAGTAGAAGACACACAACCCAAGCTTGAAGACTCGGGACTCCCAGCATCACTTTGCAATGCTGTGGGGGAGGGGGGGGGAACAAGGAGCTCAGAGGCAGCCGCTGGCCCCTTGACACAGCGGAACAACTGCCTTCATTTCCAACGATACTCCCCCTACACAGTCGTTTTCCTAGTGGGTTTTATAAAGTTCTGGGAACTTAAGCGTGATCAAGGTGCTCCAAGGGAGCGCAGTAAGGACATCTTCATCTCCCAAGACCTACCTCCTCAAAAACCTTTGCATTTTATGTAAGACTCGGGTCTTGTATTAACCACCAGCAGGTGGTGGTATTCGCAAACATGGTAGAGGCCATACCAGAGAGGGCTGTGAATGTAACCAATATGTGGCTCAGATTTATGGATTATGGATTTTAAAACATTTTTAATGGAGTTGTCAGCACTCCGAAGCCACTTCCATTCCCATCTGTTCCGTATGAACGTGAAAACTGGGAAGGCGCCTTAAAATATGCGCTTGCTGGAAGCCTCACAGCAAGAGCCTCCAGTCTTCCCCGAGCACAAGCAGTAGTTTCTATTTCTAAATATTGAACATTTCTGCCTGGTTTCCACACAAGCACACCTAGTCAGATTCTCCCGCTGTTTTGGGGGCGCCTGGAGTCAGGATGCGACCCATTGTCTATTGGGGTGAGCAGGGTCCCCCGCCCACCGCGTACTTAGGCCCTGCCAACCTGGCCAACGCTCCATGGTGCGCTCCGGGTCCATGTGGTTGCCAGGGACAAGCTATGTGTGTTCTTGTCACCCAAAATAAAAAACCTCCAGGTTTCAGGGGATACAGCAGCTACAAAGGGGTGGGGGTCTTCAGCTAGGGAGTCCTAGCTCCAGGGCCCCAGAACAGGCCCGGATTGTTTGCTTTTGACCGGCAGTTGACCCCCAGGCCGCCGGCCTGATGGACTGTTGGACCATTAGCTCGCCGCTTGCATTCTTCTCCCCAAACACAACCATCAGGGTCCGGCAGGGTGAGGGGGCACGACAGACGGGGTGGGAAAGGGACAGAGAGCCAGAACAGGGCCTGGGGTAAGGGGACCTCATCCCCAGCGCTGGAGGAGACACTGGATCATAAAATGAAAAAAGAAAAAAAAAATTCAACTTAAATATCTGAATCCAGACCACAAGTTGGCAAGATGACATTTCGCAGATGTCTAAAACAAAATCATGGGTAGGCTTCAAATTGATGTTTGGGGGGATATGTTCTAAAGCATTTGATTTCTAGTTTAAAAGTGGGCAAAACTATTTTTTTTAAAAGACATTAGAATTTTTTTTTTTAAGTTATCATACCTCAACTGGTGTTAGTTGAGGCTTCCTATGAGTGTTTCTCACTTCTTTCTAATGATTTAATGAGCATGATTCCCAGGCCGCGCTGCTGTGGGGAATCTGACTCAGAACGCACTGCCTCTGCCCTGTGCGTTGGTGTGTGTCTAAAAAACAACTTTTGGTCTTATTATTCTCGTGAAACAAATCAAGAGCCAAGCTCGCTTGCAAGCAACCTATCCGTCTAGAGCAGAACTGAGACACACAAGATTGTTCTCCAGAGAGGCCCATCAGCGGGCCTGAACTTTGCCAGGAAAGGCGGAGGGAATAGAAAAAGGAAATTGCGGTGAAGGACAGTTTTCCATCGATGAATCACTCTATCTCTAAACAAAGCAAAATGGAAGCTCATATTTTGCGCACACACACACACACACACACACACACACCCTCCAGCTCCAATTTCTTGCTGACAGAGCCATGCTTGTCCCCAGCTTCTTCTGATTTTCCTCCCGGGAGGACGGATGAGCTATGTCGTGCGACACGAGGAAACATCTGCTTGACTCGCCAAAGCTGGCGCGGGAAGCCACAGACTGCGTCCCGAATGCCACTCACGCCCACGGGCCTCCCGCAGGAGGCCTGCGAGGGCGGCTCTTGCTCCCAGGGGACCCGCAGCTCCTTCCCCAGCTCCTCGGGAACAGCACACACTTCTAGCGAAAAGATTTTATAGGACTTGTCTGTGTGTGTGTGGGGGGGGGGGATTTCACGGATCCCAATCTGTTAAAGAGAAAAAATACCTGGATCTAGCTTTAATGTGGAAAGTTACTTCCCACCGAAGCCCTGAAGACTCCAGTGTGAACTGCACTTTCACCAGGGAGGGAGTCTTTTATTACCGAGCAGGCCGTGATGCGGTGGTGTGTGCGGCTGTGTTCTGAGCCTCCCACGACTGTTTTTAAATATCATAGTTATAAAATCAGTGCGCTGCCTTCCCGTTTTGTCTTATTTTATTTTATTCCACTGCTATTGCCTTTGGCAGTGAGAATTACTCAGGAGCCCCACACCAGCTGCCTGGGACCTTGTCAAGTTTTTCTTTTCAAACCAGAAAAACAAAAAACAAAACAAAACAAAAACAAAACTCCACTTTTTGGGACCTGCACCTGCCCAAAGGAAAACTTGTAAGGCAGGTGGGATGTGGGGGTGAGCGGCCCCCATCGCCTTTTCTATTAGACTCTTCTCACCGGGCTGCGTATTGCTTTTGGGCTGTCCAAGTTTTCAGCTAAACTCATTTTTTAAAGCCCTCAGATCTTTCATGATTCTTTTCTCGATGAAAAGAGGAGCGCTTGCTGTTTGCCGCCTCTCTGGGTTGCTGCCTTGTCCCTCCCTGCTCCTTCCTGTCAGCCCTGGGGCTGGCCGGGGACACCGCTGTGTGACAGTTAACCTGTGGCTGAGCTGGAGCTATCAGAGGGACAACCTTAAAAAAAAAAAAAAAAAAAAGACACCAAGAGAAAGAAAGAAAAGTAGTCTACTGGACTCAAGCATTTGCCCAGACCGACAGATTTTCTGAGCTGCCATCAAAGTGTCCCTCACGGAGAGGAGAGGCTGACGCTGCGTACATCGTGTGCTTCGCTTCCACAAGCAGGGCCCCAGTGTCAGAGAGGGGTCCCTTTATTATTGAAAGGCAGCCTTCACTCAGCACGACAGATGGATGGCTGTCGCCTGTGCGGCACCCACCCTACCATGCCCAGCAGTAAATATAGCGCTGAACTGTTAGCGAAAGCAAGCAGCTCCGTTTCCGCGTGCTGTCCCCTCTGCAGCCCCCCTTCGCTCTCTCCCTTTTACCCCCCCACATGTTTATAGCTTAGGACTAGAGCCCACCCTTGGCTGAACCAGGCGGGAATGTTCAAACGCCACCAGAGTGTTTTCCGGGCCATGAAACTGACCGAAGCCAAACACAAGGTGCTGCCCCCCCCCTCCCAGGACCATGTCAGCACCCAGAGGGTGCGGGGTGACAAGTGATTTCGCCTCACATGCATTTTCCGCATCCCTGTCACACTCAGGACTCCAAATGCCTTTTCGACATGGAGGGTCTTTTGGTAAATGTCCAACTTCTGAAGTAGGAACACGGCCAGTATCGTTCCTGGGCTCCGGCGAAACGAAGACGTGGGGGGACCTAGAGCTGTCAGGGGCCAGGGCAAAGAAAGCTGGACGCTTCTGTCCACGCTATGACTGAACCTGAACAATACCTCAATTTTACTTCATTTTCACAATAAAAAAAATACATAATGTTGAGCAGAAGGAAAGGTAGCTGTGGAACTCTTCCAAAATCAATTTTAATTAAACACACACACACACACACACACACACACGCACTTGAATGTTGAACATGCCTGTTTAATCAATGATTTTGGCTCCAAGGTGACACGGTCAGCGTTTATGCTTAGAGTTACCGCTTGAGACTACTAGACACTCCATAGAGCAGTCCTTAAGGTCAACGCCCAAGTTGTTGTCCCATATTAATCATTAATAGCTTAGAAAATGATAATTTTCCAAACCCCATTTATTTTCCTAAAGGAAGGGTGGTCAGAATATTGGGTTAGTTTTACTTGTTACTATTCAAATGCCTGGGGATTAATGTCAGCTTTATACTAGACTGCTCGCCAAAGTTTGCTATATTTTTATTCTTTCATCCTGGGTCTCACATGCCAAGCCCCGGGAACTTTTCAGAAGGGAAATCATGAGAACCAAAGGTGTGGACGACCCGGGAATTGGTTACCAACAGATGAATGGGGGGCAGGAAGAGAGAAAGATGCTCTTCTCCTTCTTTTTTGATCCATCATTTCTTGAAATTATACAGAAGCTGTCCCCGAGCCCCACTCTGTTAGTGCCTCATGAACGGATCATATAGGTGAAGAAGCCCACAGCCAAGTGAAATGACTTGCCTGTGACCACACAGGTAGTTAGCATATAAATGCATTTTAGGTTTGGAATGCTTTCCCTTTTTTTTTTTTTTTTTTT
>NDGN011189914.1:0-13583 GCA_002564285.1 Tympanoctomys barrerae | reverse complement strand
AAAGCGCTTCTCTTAGGGTATTTTCTTTTGTTTTGTTTTAGACACGGTCTCACTTTGTAGCTCAGGCTGGCCTGGAACTCATGGCAATCCTACCTCAGCTTCTTGAGGGCTGGGATTATAGGTGTGTGCCACCATGCCCAGCTTTTCCTAGCTACTGAGATAACTGGAAGCCTGCACTCATTCATCCATCTACCCCTTCTCCATCCATTCCTCCAACACTTTGGACATCCACTACTACCAGACACTGGCCAAGGCACTAAATTCTCACTAGCAAGCATCACTGCCCTCTCTGAGAGGCCAAGAGGGCAAACCCAGCTTCCCTGGTAGTAAAGATCAGGGTAGCCTCCCAGGAGAACGGCACATCACCCGAGACAAAACAGAATAAGAAACACATGGCTAAGCACAATCACAGCATTGCCATTCACGAGGCACAAAAACTAGACATGTACGTGCCCATCCCCCACCAAGAATGTGCATGGTGATGGATCTGTGCAGGAGACCACCACCACGCATGGAAAGGCAGACTCCTACCACCCAGGGGCATCTCCGAAAGCACACACACCACACAGAAGAAAGCGAACCCCAAGTTGCACGTGGAATGAGTCTACGTTCACAGAGTGCAAAACTTATTAATAGCATTAGAAGATCAGGGGCAGGTGGGAGCTGTTTCTCAATGTAGATGCTCCATATGAGGGCACTTGTGCTTCGTAAAAATTCAGAGCTGTACACGTACGTGTATGTGCATGTGTTGGTATGTTTGCTGTATTTCTGTGAAAAGTTTATACTAACACAATTGTAAGACAAAGAAGAACACCCTTTGCTCCCCTCCTTCTCTAACACTCTGTAATAACCCAGGGACCTCATGACCTTTCCAGCCACTCATCACTCCCTCAAACAGTACGGAAAACAGGAGCTTACCAGGCTAATTAAGTCACATTAGATTGTCCATAACTGACAGTACCCCAACAAGATTATGAGGGCAGGGGGCTTCCTTTTCAATGAGGCAGAATTGCTTCAATGAAACACAGTAACCAAGCATCAGGAGCACAAGCAAGGAGAGAAATAGGAAGGGGCTGGGGCGGGGCTTTCCTACCACCCCTGCCTCACCCCAGGGGCCCTGCTGAGTGGCTTCCTCTTTGCAGAGAATGAGGGCTGCATCTCAACTGGAAACCTTGGGGGCCCATCTGCTGGTGAAAGCAGAGCGTCTAGACCTTGGGGTCAGCCCCACCTGGCAAGGGAAATTTTAAAATGCTTCATTCAAAAGGGGAGCTACCGACAGAAGACTCTGTGTGCCTGCCCTGGGCTTGCCAGGAAATCTGCGATTCTATTCTGCCAAACAAAAACCAGCACTTTGACCTCCGCCTCTCAATTTGTGTAGCTGACTTAGCGCACATTGGGCAGTTCCACCATGTTGCCAAGAATCATCCGCTTATGCCTCCCCTTTGCACAGATGGAGCATGGCTGAGGTCATCCATAGTGAGTTTCTACGTAGAGCTCACAGAAGGCAGAGGGGACCGATCAACCAATCACAGGGTGGTGACTCAAGTAGCCAGGAACTCCTGCCCTCCCAGCTTCTCTCCCCTGAAAGGGGGTGAAGGACTGGAAAGGGAATGGAGGGAACTCAGGTCCGCCAACCTCACCAACCTCGCTGGTCCCTTTTCTCCCAGGCTCTGCTCCCCAGCTGTCAAGGCCAGGCTCTCCTGGACCTCTGCCTCTCACTTTCAATGCAGCAGGAGATGGGAGGTCACTCGTGCAAGCACACAGATCATGCTCAGGCTTGGCTTCGAGGCTCTAAGAACTGGCAGGGAGACTAGCCGAGGGAAGGGGATGGCCAGAAAAACCCATGCAAGAAGCTTGCTTCTCTTTCTCATCTCTGCTCCTATGCCAAACCCCGTCTGCAGATCACTGGGTTTCCCGACAGCACACTGGGTCTCCTGTCTGACAGGCTCAACCCCGAGCAAGCCCCTAGAGGAACAAGCCCTTCCCTGCAGCACCCTGGGGAAGGCAGACTGACAGGCAGAGAGAGCCTTCTGGGCCCTGGCAGCTCTTTCTAGAAAGGCCAGGGCCATGCACTGCAGACAGAACCTTCAGGGGGCCTCTCGAGGGCAGGATCCCTGGGGGATGAGAGGTGCTGTGTGGCAAGGAGAGGCTTTTCTAGGCTTCTGCTACTGCAAACTGCACAGCAGCACTAAACAAGGGCAGGAAAGGAGTAAGAGACGTGGGTTTGAGTTCCAGCTTTGCTGGCTGCCAGCTGTAAAACCTGGCACAGCCCTAGTACCTAGTAAGGTCTCTGAAATCGCTAGCTATCACACTGGACAACTAATTCTCTTACAAGGCTAAGGTGACACAGAGAAAGTGCCACAAAAACGCAGTGCACCCAAGTCCCGCTCTTGCCATTTATGAGGTGGCTTACAACGTGAGCAAGGAGGCCAAGCACTTTATATACCTTATAGCCCTTAATCCACACATCCATAGAAAGGCAGGTCTCAAGAGCCCTGTCCCAGAGACCAGGCCCAGAAAGGTGTGGCAGCTGTCTAACATCACATGGTTTGTAAGTAGAAGCACCAGGTTGGAATACCCATTTGGCCGCTGTGACGATTTGAATCTTAAATGTCCCCAAAGGCCCCTATGCTGACGACTGGTCACAGGCCTGTGGTGCTGTGGGGAGGGGATGAACCCATAGGAGGCGAGGTCTAGTACAGGTCACAGGGAATATGCCCTGGAAGGGGAGATGAGAACCCTGGACCTAGTCAACACCAAGCACATGGACAGCTTTGTTCTACCACATGTCCCCATCATGATGCACTGTGCCACCACAGACCCCAAAGCAGTGGGCCAGCCAACCACAGATTCCACCTTCTGAAACCACAAGCAAAAATAAATCCTTCCTCCTCTAAGATGATTTTTCTCAGAATATTATCTCAGCAATGAAAGATGGGCTAACACAGCCCCTCCCGGTTCTGCACTGCTAACCTCTTCCCCTGGCATAGGCGCTGAGGTTCGAGTGGTCTTGTACCTGCCCCAGGCATGCTGAGAGGTGGGCTTTGCACTCAGAAGGTTTCGTCCTCTGCCACACTTGCCTTTCCCCTCTGTCTGGCGCACCCCAGCAAACTTCCACAGCATTAGCAGTCATCAGAGAGGAGATGCTCAGGTTCCTTCCCAGTCCCTCAGGCCCTGATCAGAGCTCTATGCTGACAAAGCCCACCCCCCTTCACTGGGACAATGTGTGGCTTGCATTTCCCACTTTTTTAAAAAAGGCTAAATCAGTGCTGTTTTAATGCTTACGATCTATCTTTATTAATAAGCAATAAAATTTAAAAGCTTCTCAGGCCCCTAATTGGATACCCGTGGTGACAGATCCAGCTGCCTCAATCGAGACAGTCAGTTGCGAGGAACTTCTAAGCCAAAGGGTCTGAAAAGAGACACACACATGCTCTACACGAGGGGTTGAGCAGCTCGGGGGAGCGCCAGCACCTCCAGGGAGCTTCTTTGGACAGAAAGCGTCCTCTCTGCCTTCCCATGGAGCGAGGCTAGGACTCCCAGGGACCTGGGCCTCGTCTCTCTCTGACTTAGAGCGCTGCAAAAGCTTGACATGACTTCAAATATTTAAGTACTTTAAATACGCTGGTAATGATAATTCCCTTGCTGATGGCACTTCATCCTAAATGAAGCTTCAGGCCAAGACGACTGAAGTCATTGTCATTAACCACATTATGCTCTTGGCTGACTCTAATCATCCCTATCTTGCTGGTATCCGAGTGGGTAGCTTCCACCCCAGGTAAAGCACACTGAATGTAGGGGCAAACGGCCACACTGGGGCCACCGGGCTGTGTGCCCCAGTGAACCGTGTGACTGCTAAGGCTCCACTTCCGGGAGGAGGGGGACGACCCAGCAGCCCAACTCACATCTCTTTTGTGAGGACAAAAGGAAACAGAGTGGAGCTCTAAGAGGACCATGGTGTGCATTACGTGTACATCCAGGGCTTGGAGAAACAACCCCTGGGACAAACACAGACCCTCAGGCTGCTCCCTGGACGCCGCTGAGTCAAAATCTGCCTTCTGACAAGATTCCCAAGCGACTTACACACAAATGATGTTTCAGATGAGCTCACGAATCCCGAACCAGCCACATTCCCAGTACTGTCAGAACTGGAAGGGACAATGACGCGATGACAATGGTAATTCCAAAGGCAAACTGAGTGCTCCTACAAGCTAGGTACCACTAAGTTCTTCATCTGTGCCTTGATAGAGGCAGGTGCTAAGGTCATCCCATTCTTCATGAGACAACTGAGGCTAGAGACAGTCCCTAGTTAAGTGACAGGGATGAACCTCACACCTAGCAGCACCCACGCTACACAGCCACACGTGCTCACTCTCAGCTAGACTGCTCTGTCCAGACCTGGAGGTGCGGTGGGAAGATTTTCTCACTTTACGAAGAAACAGGCCCAGGCAGCGAAGGGCCTTGCCTAAGCGCCCAAGGCCAGGACTCTCAAAGCCTGGCTGGCAAACTCTCTGATGATCAGAGGCACGCTGCCTCTGGTGAACAGCCAGTGGCATCACACAGGAGAAAAGCAATGAGCTCTAACGTGGAGCTGGGGATGCCACTCGGCAGTACAGAGCCTCCCAAGCACACGAGGTTCAAAGTACATTCAACGTGAAGGGGCAGGGTGAACTGTCCCTCACTTGCTCATTGCTGCTCAGAACAACATGGATTCATAGGGCATCCCAAGCTTGTCCTTACCTGACAGCTCCTCAGACAAGGTCCCGAGCCCTGGAAGTCAATGCAGCACCCTTGGAAGAAGAACCAAGGGTCTGCTTCTCCTAGGATTTTACTCTCTGGGAAGATCAGGAAAGCTGGAGCTGGCTGCTCACTCGGAACTATCCCCAGAAACGACAGTGGCACACAGCCTGCCTGCGCACTTGCCTGCCTGCTTCTCCCCCCAGCAGGCTGCCAGGACGTCACATGAACCTAAGAACATCTCATCCATTGTTTGTCTTCAAGCAGGCTTCGACTGGCTTCACAAACACACCACAAAGTGGCCAGGCAGGCTTTTGTCTAAGTTAAAGGGCAGGTCACTGAAGGGCTGGTCAATCACCCCCTGCCTGAAGCAGCAGCCCCAACACCAGGTCTCAGGACCCACTGCTCCTGTCAGAGGCGGTACAGGAAAGGCAGCCTAGGGCCTGCAAAGGGCAGGGCAGAGAAAGACCTTACAGTCCGATGCTGGGCAGAGATAAAGGCAACTACCCCCAGCCACTTCACTTGTGGAATGAGCTCAATGGTATTCTTAGACCTAGACTGGGAGGGCACTCCCTGCTCTGTCCCATGATGCCCTGCCCCCAGCACTAACACCAGATACCTTTCAGCCCCAGGCTGGGCAACATGCATTGAGGCTTGGCCAGTCCACCTGCCAGCTCAGTTATCCTAAGTCGGCCCTAGGACAGCCCGAGTCCCAATTAGCAGAGACCTCTGCCCCAGTACAGAGGAAATGTCAGGCTCCCGAGGGAGCACGCAACACAGACTCTGAAACATCACCTCCCTCCTTCCTAGCAAAAGGCCAGCTCCCCAGTTGCCCAGCATGTGGAGATACTGTGAGGAAAAGGTGGCTGGAGCTGTCAATACAAACAGCAGCAGGCTTGGCAAGGAAACTTCGTGTCTCGGAGGACAAGCGGAGCAGAGCGGGAGAGAAGCCAAGTCTAATTCACACCTGCCTGACAGGCTCTAGCCTCTGCAGGGAGAGGGGGATTGGCCAGAGGCCTGCCCACATACCGGGTACATGAGATTCAGGTGGCTTCTCATCACAAGCACAGCCAAGGCAGAGAAGAGCTGGGGAGGCCAGCAGCAACAACCAACAGGAGAGGTCAGACGGCGGCGGCAGCAGGAATGACAACTGGAGGTCCCATGGCCGGAATGTGCACCCACTCCCGAGCGAGCTTGGCCCTAGGCGGCTCACATTCTATTTTATTTAATCTTCAGACAACCCTACAGGGTAGAACCTGCTATTGCTCGTATTTTTCAAATGAAGAAGCTGCCGTTCGTATTAGGAAGGTGATTCGTCTACGCCCATATGGACACTTGGCGGTGATCACCAGCCACCATCATGCACCAGCTTGGTTCCCGCTGTCTGCGTCCCTTCCCTTCCCCGCCTCCTACACTCCTTCCCAGCCTCCAATGCCCAGCCAGCTACCGCTCCAGGATGCCACCCTGGCCTGCACGGGCTTCACCAAGCTCACCCAGCCCAGGTGAACGGAGCAGGAGAAACCCTTTTTCTCCTGCCTCATATGGTGGCCAACACAGCATCCCGACTACACTGGGAGCTCCAAAGTGGGCCGCAGCTAGGGTCTCTCTCAGCGTCCTAGCACAGCATAAGGAGTGCACTGCTTGCCCAATAAATATTAAGAAAGCAAGGGAGGGAGGGAAGAAGGATGGATTTTTCCTGACGCTCTTTACTGCACATGCATTTTTCATGGTAGAAGAACCACCACAGAAAGCTGCACACGCAGCTTCCCACCCTTCCTGGAGGAGTCCCTCTGCCTCAAGAGCTGACACCATGGCCAAGGCCTTGGGAGCCACCTGAGTCCCAAGAAACTGTCTACCTGCAAGAGGGCCAGACCAGGTCCCGCCGGGTGTAGCTGACCAAGCTGTGACCGTCACTGGCTTTTACCAGCCTCTCTGTGTGTGAGGTCTACCATCAGGAGAACCCTTGAAAGCTCAGCTCCGAGATTCAGAAACCTACAGTCTCTGCGGGTGTTTGTAGCGTGCAGCTGTCAGAGAGATCCAGAGAACCCAAATATGCAGTTTGCAGGTCACATGCCTTATTTCAGCCGAGGAAAAGGACAGTTTCACGTCAGGCAGTGGGGTGACGAGGTCCAGCGAGGGTCTCCAAGTGCGATGCAGTGGAGATGTTATTGGGGGAACAGAATCAGTGAGTCCAGGCAGGGGAGAAGACAGTGCTTAAACCTACATCCTGGGCCTGACGTGTCAGATGAAGGGCCAAGCAGAGAACAGAGTCCACTCCAGCAGCCACCACCCTGCCGTGCCTGCGCATCACATTTGAGCCATCTGAATGCCATCCGCACACACCCTGGGCCCTCAGCCTACCGCGGGCCTTTAGAACACCTAACACAGGCCGTGTCCGATCCCCCAAGGGTGGATCCCTTTGCACTTGGACTCTATGTCCATAGCCTCTTACAATTTTCACCAGTCTTTATCCTGAGCAGCTTTGGGCTCACTTTACAAAAGAAGAGACCAAGGGCATGCCTGGCCAGCTGTGGGCAGCACCCTGATGTAAGCCCAGGAGTTTTCTTTGGAGCTAGTCTCAAACTTTGTGTCTCAGGAAATACACTGCGACGGCTAGCGCACTGCTGGCTTGAAATAGGGCACACGCAACCACACAGGCTGGCACTCGAGGGCCCCTCACTGCTCGTGGGCTCAGGCCCTCCAGACAGCTCCTGGTGCTCCAGCAAGGCCCCTCCGGCCCCTACACGAACCTGTTCTGTGTCCTGTGGCCAGAAGTTGCACGGAGCACTCCTCTGGCAGTCCCCACCACTCTGGACAAGCGGCCTTTCCACTGTCTTCAGGACCGGCCAGGCTGCCGACCTCATCCCATCTCCCTGCCTTGGGACGTGCAAGGCTGAGACAGAAGGGAGGAAACTGGCACCCGAGCAAGCCCCCGCACCCAATGGGCCCATTTGTAGAGCGGCCCACAGCGATCGCAGGAGTGCAGGGCTGCATCAGCAGAACTAGCACATGGCAGGCTTGGGACAAGTCCCACACTGCGCCCCAAGCGTCAGTCCACTCTCCCTCTGTCACACCTTGTGACTTCGCCTTTGAGCAAGCCCAGGAATTGAGGGCTCCTGGCTAAGTTCTGTGAGTGGTGAGGGCTGTAATTCTTGCGAATAAAGGAAGACATGGCTCAACTGGGAACCTCAGTATTAACTTACCAACAAGTACTAAAAACACACCTACTCCCCAAAAAGCCTGAAGACCCAATAAGAGCGAGACAGACTGCCGATGGGGGCAGACACTGAGCCTGAGCCTGCACCCCCACCATCACCACCACAGCCATGGGACTCCCAGAGCTGACCCACATGCCCTGGCTGCTGTCTCTCAGGTGTACTGCCTGATGTGCCCTAAGTCCTTTAGGCCTCTGTGGCATCAAGATGCACAGAAGAAGGTCGTGGGCTGGCCATCCGTGTCAGTGTGCTGTACTCCACTGGGGCTGGCCCCGTGTCAGCCACATCAAGCCACACTTCTTCAGGGCTGACCGCGAGGCAACTGGTTTAGACTATTTACCCTTTGAAGTCTCTGTGACTCCTCTGTCTTCCTGACAAGCCCTAACCCAAAGGGACAAGCTGAAGGCCCCAAGAGGCTCCAGAGCAATGACCGCAGCTCTGCAGTTCTGAAGACGTGGTCCATATGGGGCATTCAGGCAGAGAGATGGTCTGGGGGTCTTTGGGCCTCAGGTTCTCTGGGTAAAGCCAGGCCCGAGAAGAGCCAGAGAACTGAGAAGCAGGGTCAGAATGGCAGCGGAAAGAGGACAGGAGAAAGGGCACTCATCCGAGAGCAACCCTGCTGCGCGTGTCGGAGACAGCACAACCTCTCCCGCAGTCTATGTCCCACTCACATACGCACGCCGCTCCCTTCTGTAGCGATGGGGAACTCGCTCACCTCCTTCCTAGAAAGTGCGTGCACCAAGCCCATTAATGCAGGCACAACGGCTTCAAGTCCTTCGCGGTGTCTAATCTAAGTGACTTACGCCCATTTCCCCTTCGCGAGCCTTCACTCTGCAGGCTGGCACGGCCTCCCCTCATCAATCACGGGGACACAGGAGGCAGGGCAGGCAAGCGAGCCCCCACTTTCCCGGGCCGCTAGCAGCCCTCTGAATCGATAGCAGCTGTAAAGGCTCCAGGAGACACACATACATAATATTTTTATGTGATTCCCCAAATGAATTCTTTTTAAAGCATCTTTTTGGGGGCACTTTGAAATAATTAAAGTCTTCCATCAAATTATCCTGGTGATCTCTTTCCATGAAAAGCCTTTAATTTCATCCTCCTTAATGTGATTCCATCCTGGCAGATGAACTTGGCCTTTTATATTTCTTCAAATATTGTGTCAGGGTCCTTCATCAGAGGAAGAATCCGAATAGAAGAGGGAGGAGGCAGCCTCTCGTCACAGAGCCGGGGTGGGGGAGGCCACTAGAGCAGGGGGTGGCCACCACGGACAGCTCCCCACACCCATCTGTTGCCACCATGAACCACCATCTTGTCTCCAACAGATCGCTTCCACCTGGAAGTGCTGATTCACCCACCCAGCCGCCCACCATCCCACCATACACTCAGAGCTGCCACCATGTCCTTGGCATTCTGCTTGGAACTGGGGAGAAGATAAGAATACACAAGCCTGCTCTGACTTTGGGCCACTGAAGCCCAGACCAGAATGTTCCCTCCACCAGGCAGATGGAGCTGTCCCTACGAAAAAGACAGAGAAACAAGGCAGTGGAAGAGCCAACTTATCCACATCTCTCAGATGTTGGCAGTAAGAATAATTCTACATGCCGAGGCTAGCCAACAGCCCCCAGGGTCTCCTCTCTGCCTTTTGCCTTCTTCTGTCTCCTTTGCTGGCCAACTGTCTTTTCCAACAGACTCCCTTCTCTTCCTGCTTCCTTCTTCTCCCCAGCTGCCTAGCCAACCACAATATAACACCGAAGTCTGTTTTTACATATACTATGTGTATTTAAACTGATGGGTTGCTAGTCTTCACCTTTAACATTGAATACATTTCTTCTTCTCTAGATCTCTCTATTCTTCACCACTGCCCTCCTCTTCAGGCAACCAGAGACACTGCGGTGCTATATAGCTTTCTGTGCTGTAGAGGTGGGGAGAGAGACCAAAGGGCAGGTGAACCAGGAGCAGGTTCCAAGCCTGGAAGAACAGAGATCCTGCATATGTTCGTAAGACGAAGAAAGAAGTCAGGACCAAGCCTCAGGATGCCCCCAAAAATACAAACACATTATGGAGGGGGACAAGACAAAGTGCTTAACTATCCTACAAAGGACCTCACTCAGCTCATCTTCTTCCCTCTGTGCCACTAGTGTGGCCAGCAGAGAATGGCGAGGAGGACCAGCCCTGTAGCAGCACCTGTGGCAAATTCTGAGTGCAGGGCCTGGAACTAGGCCAAGGATATAGCCAAAGGCGATAGGTTGTCCACCACAGACATGCTAAGCCAGAGCATAGCCAGGCCCCCGACCTCTGCGTCTGGTAGCTGGAGAAGGGCTACAATGCAGTCAGACACTGCCCAAAGATGTCTGTCCCTGAGCTCCATGTCAGAGGTTACAGGCTTGACTGGGACAGCCAGCTCCTGGGCTTTCTATGGGGGACGAAGCACCTTGAAATGTTTGCATTCCAGCATGACTATTGCAATAACAATGCAATCATTTAAGAACACTATCTTGTATTGCACTAATGAAGACAGAGCTCTTTTCCATATTGTTTGTGCCATCTGTGAGCAATTTCCACATTAACCTCTTAGAATGGCAATACAGAGGCCAGGCTATTAAGGGAGAGGGAGGGGGAGTGGGAGAGGGAGGGGAAGGGAGCGAGGAGAGGGAGGGGGAGGCGGTGGGAGGAGCCTGAGGAGACGCAGGAGACAAAGGTGGGAGTGGTGGATGCAATGGCCAGAGAATAGGTGGGAGCCCCGGTGGGCAAACTCTACCCTGGGACCAGGAAAGAGACAAGGGGTTGGGGTTGGGCCCTGTCTTTGAGTCACTCTCTGATGAGAAGGAAATTCCTAAGTCTCTGAGGAAAGGGGATCCATCATAGTGGTTTTCTAGCTGGAGATACTGACATCAGTTCCACAGATCATACTCAGCAGTTTTCTTTAATAGAAGAAAACAGAAAATAAAAAAATACTATCCCCCCCTCAAAAAAAAAAAAAGGAAAGAAAAGTGACAGGAAAACGTTCTGGGTCAGGTAGCCAATGATGTGATCATCTGAACTGCAAAAAGAACTGTGGGGAGAACTGAGCAGAATACAGTAAGTGCATAAAAGCTCATGAGTCTGTAACTGTACCATGCTAGAAGGTGGCCTTAGAAGATAAATCCACAGCCTCATCCTCAAAACCTGTAACCAGCATCTCACACGGCTGAGGATGTAATGAAGCAGAGGAGCGCATCTCGGACTGTCAGGTGGGCCTTCCATGCAGTCATGCGAGTCCTCATAACAGTCGTGGCAGAGATGGGGGCAGTGGGACGGAAGACAGGGATTAGAAGCCACCATAAACTGGAGAAGGACAGGGATTGATTCTCACTGAGGCCTTTGGAGAGAGCTGATACCTTGATTTCAAACTTCTGAAATCCAGAACTGCAAGGGAATTGATTTCTGCCATTTAAAGACACCCAGTTTGTAAACATCTGTTACAGCAACAATGAGAAGCTCATAGACTAATGATACTCCCAAAAAAAAAGGGAAATGAGAAAAACGGGAATGATCAGAGAGTGCACCATGCGGTATTTCTGTTTGATATACATGTACTGTAGCTGTGAGAGGTCTGAATTGGGCATGGAGATTTCTTTCTTGCTTAGTCGCAGTCAAAAAAGGTAGCAAACCTGGCCCAGAAGCTTTGGTGTCAAACTACCCAAGCAAGTAACTCCCTTCTGCCCCTTCAGGCCAGGCAACTTGGAGAAGGTTACCCTAAGCCTCTAAATACAGGTAAGGACATCCCCTAACTCATGGGGCTTCTGAGAGGACCACAGTCCCATGTCCCCACAGCCTCTCACTTGCCCGCAGGAGATCATGACTACCACTTCATGCAGGTCCCTGAGATCACAGGCTTCACTGCACAGCCAAGGCTCTGGCGAGGTCTTTTTTGGATGTACATGAAACCTTTAGACATAGTGCCCAGGGACTATCCAGGAGGACTTTCCGTGCCAGCAAGCTTTCCTTGCATTAAGTAAGTTTACAAAGTCCTCTGATTATCTGTCCGAATGGTTCCAACATTTCTCCCTAACAGCTCTCAGTGCCTGATCCCCAATACTTGCAAACGTGGAGACTGCAGGACTCCAAGCAATCCAACGATCACAACTAGAAAGCAGACCCCTGAAAGGCTAAGCTGGGGAGAAGACGCTCAGCAACGCCTGCCACCCTCCAGCCCCACGGGGCCTGTCCCCAGCAGCGTTCCTGACCTCCCCTGACAGAGGCTCTCAGCTTGGCTTTTGTGAACACTGCTCCATGACAGTTCTGAGCCAGAAAGAACGGAACCAACCTGCAGAAGTGGGATGAGGGTAGATCAAACCTACAGTCAGTGCTGAACCACCCAACTATTAAAGTATGGCTGAAGAGAGCGGGGTCTGAGTCAAGCAGACATGAGTTGGAATGAGGAGTTTCCACTGATTGGCTGTGCAATCGTGGGTAAGTGAGTTTACGAAACTCAGTGATATGATATCCACTTTATCAGATCCTGGTAAAGACCGAAGGAGATCACGTTAGAAAGCGCGCAGCACAATGCCTGGTGCATCATGTATGCCCCATACACTGTGGCCAATAGTAGTGGAAGAATTACCACGGGGTGGCAGTGACAGCGATGGCAGCAACTCCCATAGGCCTGTGAGCATCTGCATTGAAAGCCTGCCCTATTCACGAACTATTATTCTCCTTAATCAACTATTCATCTAACAGTAACCTACGAAGCACCTACTACATGCCAGGTACTAAGGTAGAAAATGAGAATAGAATGCAGAGTGGAACTGACCCTGTTCTCAAAGAGGTCACTGGAGTTCTTAACCTTGACCTTCTAGGTGACAAGAGAATCTGATCGAAAAACCATCAACACTGCAGGTACATAACCGTTTCCCAGCATTCGGAGCACTCGCAGAAGAAAGCAGCTCTGTGCCATATGGGAACGTCCTGCCTCAGTTACACCAGTACACTCCAATCCCTGAACCTCCCTCAGCATTCCAGCAAAGGCTGGGCGAGCCCTGAGGAAGTCCATGGCGAAGGCCCAGAGTCAAGCGCTTGGGCAGAGCAGTCATTGGAGCCCTGAGCAGGCAAGCACAGCCCATCCCAAGTTGGTCTGGCGCGAGGAGAGCTCCCAGCCTTGCTGTTGAGGCAGACCGGAATCTGGTGACGTCAGAGGAATGTGTTCCCATACTCAGGTCTCCGCTGTGCTGCACACACTTACCTCTGATTTGCTGACGGCCCCTGGAGGAATTTGGAGCTTCACACAAGTCCATCAGCAACCCCTCTGCTGCTGGCTCAACGCTGCCTCCTCCCTAGTTCCTGCAGATCTAGCTTCAATGGTCTCATCCATGCTGAGCAGGATCACATTTTAGCCACATTGTTGTCTATATAGTTTCCCTAGACAGAAACCCACTCTCCTGTCTTTCACCCTAGCCAGTCCTCCTTCGCTAGAAAATATTCCAAAGTTTCTCATCCTTAGCATTCCTTTTCTATACTGGAACTCTTCCTATACTTATCTTATTTCTACTCATAGGTTTTAAGCCCCTTGAGAGAAGACCTCTGCTTGTGCACCTTTGACCACTATGGAACTGAATATAAGGCCAGGCACACAGTAGGTATCTGGTGCAC
>NDGN011189907.1:0-10138 GCA_002564285.1 Tympanoctomys barrerae | reverse complement strand
GTCTTGCTTGGTTTTCTGTTTGTCTATGCATTTGTTTTGGAGACAAACTCATGGGATCACTGCATCCGTAGAACCTGAGCACCTAACTGAGGTGGGCGGGGGTCCCTGGAGTGGCGAAGCACGGTGGACAGAGCCCGTTTCCCACGAGTCCTTCCTGCCACTCCAGCTTAGATATCTGCTGGGTGGGAGGTGGGAGGAGTGGGGTGGGGGGTAGGGAAGAAAAATAATGGCATTTGCACACACTAAGGGGGAAATCAGTGTACAAAACGTGTGCCTGAAGAGAAAATCTTTCAGATGCTTCACTGTGGGTATAATTTTACTTTGCCTTTGACTTCCAAATGAACTATTTCAACAAAACATTAAAAATGAGCAGATTGCTGTCTCTTCCCAATGAAATCCTGTCTCTTGTACTCTAAATGTGGATTTCTCTGAGACAATTTCTTTGATTTGTTTGTTTTTTGTGGCCAGCTCAGCCTGCCCTTGTGATGGGGCTGGTGCAGCCTGTGGTGCTGGGGATTGAACCATGGCCATTTGCCCAAGCTTGCCTAAGCAGTACTTTACACTGCGGAGCTATCTTGCTGGCCCAACAATTCTTTATATAATAATACTTTAAAATATTCCTCCTATAACCTTCTGATATCTTTGGCTGTTTGGATGACTGCAGTTTCAAGCTCTTTAATCAAAGACAGCTCAAAATTCTATGAACCTGGGGGTTCCCTTCCGTGAAGGGTGTGTGTAGGGGTGCAGGTGATTGAGCAGGTAGGGAAGTGGTCACCTCCCCTTGATACCTCTGTGGTGCTCAGTTGTAGGCAAGCCGTTCACCATCATCTCCTGCTTCCGGCATCGCTGGGTATTTGGCTGGATGGGCTGCCGCTGGTACGGATGGGCTGGGTTTTTCTTTGGCTGTGGAAGCCTCATCACAATGACAGTGGTTAGCCTGGATCGATACCTGAAAATCTGCTATCTATCTTATGGTAAGTTAGAAGGTTTCTCATTCTCTGTTAGTCCATTAGATCAACTGAGTGTCAGCTTTGTACATTTAACACAGTTAATAAAGATTATTAATAACCTCAGAGACTAAGAGCATGTCTATTTATAGTCTATCTTGTTCTAATATATGTTTAAGGATTTGACTGTGTTATTATAGATTTATTTTAAGATGACTTGTATCATAGTGTCTGGTGTTTGGCTAATGCTTTAAAAAAAAGTCCTATAAAGTATGTAAGCTTTTGTCATTTTTGCCATGAAAACAAACATGCATTGACAGGTATCAGGTCTGAGATGTTTAGTGGACTTCCTACGTAGTAATTATTGTGATAAGCAAAGCTATTTGTGATTCTCCTTTAGGACTCCTTATGATTTCAGAGATGAGGAAATCCAAAATGCTCACCTCCAAGAGTAGAGGCCCGTGCAGCTGCCCCTGCACCACGGACACACACAGAATCCACCAGCAGTGGATTGTGGTGTTGGTAGGTGGGAAGATGCCTGATTCCAGGAGCTGGTGAGGGAGGAGCCAGCAGCGAACATGTTTTTGGAGGCTCAACAATTCATTTTTTTAAAGATCAGGCCATGCTAGTGGTTTAAATCACTTTTGGTACTTTGGCTTCTTGACATTCTCAGGATTCAGTAAACACAAAGAGAAGCTCTTAGGCATTTAAGTTTAGTGCTCAGAAGTGGGCACCCCCTGGGAATCATCCGATGCTTGGTATGAAGCTTCTTTGACTGTCACTGTGTCTTAGGGTGCCCGTGACCATGGGGACCCAGTGTGGCCAGGAGACTGAGGTGGGAAAGAGTAAGTCCACCCAGCTCGTTTGATACGATAGTTGCATATTACATTATATGTACAACATAATTTTATTTTTGTGGCACTGAGAATTGAGCCCAGGGCCTTCAAACTGAAATACATCATTAGTCCTGAAGCATTATATTATTATTTTTTTGTTTTTGTTTTTTGTTTTTTGTTTTTGTTTTGAGACAAGATATCACTAAGTCTCTAAGTTGCCCGGGCTGGGCTCCAACTTGGAGTCCTCCTGCCTTAGCCTCTCAGAGTGCTGGAGTTGTAGCATGCACCAGTGTGTCTGGCTCTCTTTATATTTTAAACATTTATGCTCCTTGATCTGTATGAGTACACGAACTAGGGTGTGGGAGTAGTCTTGAAACACCATCTTTAGGGTACAGTGTCTTTTTTTTTCTGAACATACACAGCTTCCAATAAAAATCACTTGAATCAAACATTTCAGTAAAGTTAAAAATACAGTGATGCGTATTCTGGATGACAGCAGAGCCTCATTTTTTGTTTTTCATTAACTTATTTTTGGTCATGCCAAACAATTTCAATCTAGCTTCATTTTATAAATAAGAAGGTGAAATGTGACATTCCCTGTGAGTTTCTGAGGAAAACAGAGCCTCGGCTCTTGTGTTTTAAGTATTTTCTTGAATTTGAGCTCGGGTCACCACCAGGACCACTGCAGGGCAGGACACCCTATAAGAGCTGTGTGTGGATCTCCCAGCTTCTGTGATGCTGAGTCCCAGGCATATGGTCTTATCGGTCCGTCAAATGCACCATTCAACCTTCACACAGTGACTCGCCATGTGGGAGCCAGGAGGTCACTTGGGGACAGCGGGGTAAGCTGTCTGGAGGCCTCCTTGAGGGAGGACCCCTTGGACTCTTCCTAATTTTAGTGACCAGTGATGGGGAGCTTACTACTGCACAAGGCAGCCCATTGTTACAATGTTATTCCTTATATTGAGACAAAACTGCCTCCCAGTAACCTCCTCCCATTGGTCCTAGTTCTGACTTCCGGAGCAACACAGAACCAATCTACTAATCTACTCCCTCCTGTATTGACAGCCTTTCACCTCCCTCGAATGTAAGTATGAAACACCTCACTGAGTCACCCTAACCGCGAATGCTTATGCGTCTGCCTCTGCACATTCCCGTGAGCCCATGTGATGATCCTTGCCGATGTTGTATCTGTTCTGATGGATAACCAAGAGCTGAAGTCTTGGGTGGTTACAGAACGGCTGTCCTTACCTAGTTGGGGCTTGAGACATTTGCATTGGATGATAAGAAATCCAACCTATTTGGAAAATTGGAAATAACAATCAATATAGAGTGTAGAAGTCAACAACTGTACTTTTTATTTTTTGGTGGTACTAGGAATCAAACTCAGGTCCTTGTGCTTGCCAGGCAAGCACTTATTCTACTGAGTTATCCCCCCAAAATTGAGAGGGATTTTTTTTTTTCGGCTGGCTTAGGCTGCCTTAAGGACAGGTCTGGGAAAGCAGGTAGAGCTGGGGATCGAACCACAGTATCTTGCATCTGACTGCCTTTGCATGAGCAGGCGCTTAAACAGCTGAGCTAACCGGCAGGCCCCCAACAACTGTACTTCTTGTTAGCACTGAATGGGTCACATGGACACAGGCATGCAGGGCTTTGTAGTCTGCCAAGAAGGCCCTTCACATCAACTGCAGAACCCTCACTGAACTTGTAAGCAGTGTATTTTTATTTCCTCCATTTGGCTGTTAAACACCCTGGGTATTTAGAAAGGTTCTGTAAGCATAGTCAGATGGAAGAAATAGAAGAACTGGGCTGGGGAGATAGCTTGGCTGTCTAAATGCCTGCCTGGCAAGCATAAGGACCCAAGTTTGATCCCTGATACCAAATGCTGTATAGGTTTCAGAATCCCCAGGTGTGCTGTGCTGGCTCCGAAGCTGGGCGTGGTGGTGCACACCTGTAATCCCAGCGCTAAGTGAGGCTGAGATGGGAAGATCACTTATGAGTCTGAACAATGTAGCGAGACAAATAAGTAAATTAAAAAATAATTGGAAGAATTAAGCCCATACTGGCTCTGTCTATCTCACATTGTTGAGTGCAGACAGACCCTGGGTCTGTGATGAAGAAGTCATCTAATTTTTATTGAACATATTTTGATATTTCTTCTCCATTATTCCAAGATCAAAGCAGATTGAGCCCGTTCCCTGGCCATTTTGCCAGGGAGATAAGAGAGGGATGCGGTGATGCCTTGTGGAAGCTACGGCCTTAGGTCAGGGTGACTTCTTTTGGGGGCGTGTTGAACCTTGGAAAATAAACACTAGTGCTTTGCCACTTTTATGTATTTATTTGTTTATTTATTTATTTTTAGATGACTGTACTATTTCTTTCTCTTGAATTCTCTTTCGGTAAGAAACTAGTGCTGAAACATGGAGTTCATTTTTTGTCTTCCTGAAAATATTTTCACAGAGTTCCTTTTGCAGAAGGCAGTATAAATGTCTTAGGTTCTCAGCCTCTGTCCCCTTGACTGTGTGAGAGTGACCATGTAGGAATGAATTTTGAAGACTCAAAATCTGCTCCAGAAATGGCCAGGGACAGGCCCCCACCCTCATCTTGTCATGGTCATGACTCACCTATCCCTACTTAGCATCTTCCTAGGAAGACAAAGGGCTGTAGAGACACAGAGCTTTCAGGAGGAAGGGATGATAAAGATTCTGCGATGATACTTTGTGATTTCTCACCTCCTCGAAGGACTCTCCCTTGGACCCTTGGATGACCCACTAACACATGCTTTTGAGATAATTCCCCAAGATCCTCTTTGCCTTCAGCATCCTCTTGTCTTTTGCTACCTGTCCTATCTTCCTGGCCTTTGCCACTTCTCCCTCCCAAAGCTCCAGGTGCCCAGAGAAAATCTTCCCTGTGACAATCTCTTCACATGTCACTCTCCTGGAGAAAGACACCCACTCTGGACCTCGCCCTTCACCGCATCTCCCTCAGGCTTCCGTTATCTGCGCATGTCTCCCAGCATTCAGTGGAATGAATCTTTGGAGGTGGAGTGTGACATGCCGAGGGAGGTGCTCAGGTGCAGGGCAGATGGCATCAGGGTAATGCTGTTCTTCTGCCTTCAGGGGTCTGGCTGAAGAGAAAGCACGCCTACATCTGCCTGGCAGCCATCTGGGCCTATGTGTCCTTCTGGACCACCATGCCCCTGGTAGGCCTAGGGGACTACGCGCCCGAGCCCTTTGGGACCTCCTGCACCCTGGACTGGTGGTTGGCCCAGGCCTCAGCTGCCGGTCAGGTCTTCATTCTGAACATCCTCTTCTTCTGCCTGCTACTGCCCACGGCCACAATTGTGTTCTCCTATGTGAAGATCATCGCCAAGGTGAAGTCCTCATCCAAAGAGGTGGCCCACTTTGACAGCCGGATCCACAGCAGCCATGTGCTCGAGATGAAACTGACCAAGGTAATGATAGTCACAGTCCAGTGAGGGGTTTTCTGGTTGGCTGAAATTGCAGAAGATAAGGCAGGTTCAGGCAAACCTAGAATCCTATGCTAATATACTTCTGGGGTTTGTTACTGTTATCTAAGCCTTTGCAGACTTTTCTCTGTCTCTGCCTCTTACACACACAAACACACACAGATGCACATACAGATGCACACATGAACACTCACACACATTTAAAAAAGTTATTATTTTGTCCTCGGATGTCTTGCTTTGTTTTATAGCACTAGGTATCATCTCCCAAGTGCTACCAAGCTACAGGGCTGGTGCACATGCATGTTTAAACATTTATCAAATTGGGGCTTATTTTGTCATGGAATAGGATGCTATGAATTTCCAATAATTCTTTCAGTAATGAGAATAATGGTCATATACTGTCTACTGTAATACCACCCAATGTTTACTGTCTTACGGGGCCTGGGTGAACAGTGCAGGGACATTCTACCACTTGGTTATTCAGAGACAGTGTTTTCTAAAAAGGCTTTCTGATGGTGATCTTGTCTTCACACAAAGACAGTTTCTACAGTGTTGGTTCTTAGGCAGTGTTGGCCTCAGAGCTGACGTTTCTTTAGATACAGCAGGGTAGGGAAAAAGCAATCAGTTGGGCAACAGACTTGGGTTTTAACTGTCACCGACACAATGGTTCTGAGCCCTGGAGCTGGATGTTTAGCCTCTTTGAGTCTCTGTCTCCTCATGCCTTTACCAAGAATGAAAATATCTGACTCCGTGGCCTGTTGTGGAATGGTACCACAATGTGAAGACCCAGTGGATATTATCTATTAAAGAAACCATACCTTCTCATTTTCCTTATGCCTTTTAGGAACTCTGGATAAATTCCAACTGAACTTGCTTCCATATTTTATTCTTTTATTGAAAAATATCAAGCTATCTTAAATGCTATCATGCTGTCTTAGTTACTGTTCTCATTTCTGAGACACAGTACCAAAAACCAAAGTTAAAGGCAGTGAGCCAGCAAGGTACAAGTGACAAGCTACAAGAAGGGAACCCTCTTTCTGTCTCTTATGTCCTATCCAGGCCACCCAGCCTTAGGGCAGGTAGCACTCACGCCCAATATGGGGCAACTTCAATCCTAACTTCCCAGCATGTATCAATCCCAGCCTTACACTTTGATCCCAGCATCACCTACCCAAGGTCCAGCCACCTCTGTGAAGCCCTACCTACGACCTCGTGAGGCTTTGGAAGGACAGCTATATATGAGGCATAACGCATTCCCTAACTTATATTTTAAATGTTAAAGATAAAAGTAAATGTAGATTGAAGTTCTATTCATTCACTTCTATGTCCCAATCAACCATTTGATTGACTGACCTCTCTCAGAGCCTATTTTGGAGAGCTCTGATTTCAAAGACTTCAAGCACCATACTTCTCTCCAGGCACAGATTGTGCTTATCAACGTAAGGGACTCTGTCTCAGGAATGTTTCTGTCTTTAAACTGTAGAGTTTTTTAGGCTTTGCCAAGTCCTCGTAGATTGCTCAAAATGTACCAATAACTTATTAATAGAGAAGATGTTGGATGAACATGCACAATCAGGAATCATGATATACTTTGCCTTGTGGTAATTGGTTGTAATGTAGCAACATAATCCCATAAAGTGCAGTGTGATAAATTAAGTCCTTCATTTGTAGTTCTCTCTTAAGCTTTCTTCTGTGATTTTGTAAAAATAAATTTAATCTAAACTAACCCAGTTAAATTTGGATTGGATTTAAGCAAAATCCTTCTCTGCACCAGGTAATGTTTTAGCAACTGGGCAGCTATACCAAGAATAGCTTTTCTCAATAGGGAGAAAAGGTGAGGGAAAGAATGGAGACACAGCCGGAGAAGCAGTGTAAGCCTGTCCCGTCGGGCCATGGTGGGGTTGTCCTACAGTGGATGCCCCACCTTCCAGGCATTGCCCAGCTCTGGCCTCAGCCATGACCTGGTTTCTGGGAACCTCTGCACCTCATCCTCATCCCCTCTTTCCCTTTAGCTGAACTGCTGAGTGGTCTAGGATACGGTTCTGCATGTATTCCAGACCATGTTCTTTGTGTGTACTTGAGGGGGGGATGTTGCTTGTTCAGCTCAAATCCCTTTGTGCATATGGGATATTATGTATGTGTATTCTTGTAATGTATGCTAATTTTATGTAAAAGGTTTATATTTTACCTGCATAACACAATACACACACATACATGCACACACACACACACACACACACACACACACATTTTGGTACCAGGGATTGCACTTGTGCTTGCCAGGCAGGCGCTTATGCTGCTGAGCTATCTCCCCGGCCCTAAAAACACATTTTAAATAAACCAAATATGGAATGCTTTTAATGATTAATATCTGAGGAAAATTTTATGTCAAAATTCAACCATGTTAAACAATAAAACTTTTAGTTATGTTGTTAGGCTTAAACTATTTTCAACTACTACTCAATTTGGACCTTTATTTCTCAGAGTGGTTAAAAGCTGGCAGGAACAGCCCTGTGCTAGGGTCTGCGCCTATCTTAGATGTTTCCTCCTCCACTAAGCTACTGCTGTGTCGACATTTTGCACGTTCATTTGGTGCCTCTGATCTTCAGAACAGCTTGCTCTACATGCTTATTACTTAAAGGCTACTTCCCTGGATTCTGGGATCAAAATCATTTAGCTTTTTATGTGCTCTAATTATTCCTAGCTGGGTCATTATCTGAGCCTGCTTTCTGCTCGTTTGATCTCATCAGGTTAAAAACTGGCATTCTTCTATAAATCTTCCTATCTATGCTTAGCAGCTTCCTTGTAATTATTTTTTCAAAATGATGACTTTGCTAGACTTTTGTAGTGGCTTGAAGTTTCACAGACTATGCAGACTACAAACATAGGTAGACGTTCCCCCATGTCATGGGTCAACATAATCTCACCTTTATGTCAAGTCCCATAATGAGCATTCAGGGACTTTCCCCCTCTTCCCAAGTCTACCGTATGTTCCTGAGTGGCTTTCACAGGGCCATGGTGCCAGTGCTTAGTGGGTCCTGGCCTGGTGGCAGCCACTCACGGTCTTGACATTGTGAAGATTTCTGACTCCTTCTGATCTTGGTGACAATGGCCCTGGGGGCCATGGCAGCTTCTGCTGCCAGCCACGTGATGCCTATAGGCTACATCTCTACTCCTTGTACTGTAACCATCCAGTTGGAACTCAAGGGGGACCTGGGGAAGTGAGGGGCAGGCTTTGTCCTGTTATGTCCCCCAATGTGTTGAGGGTCCTGTTGCTTTTTCTGTCCCATGCCCTGCCCTGTGTGCTCATCCAGGAAGGTCCAGAACATCAGATGACTGGATCCTCTGATGTCCTTGCCTCAGCTGTTGACTTCCTCTACCTCATTCACAGAGCCATCCTAGTGCCTCAGAAGGCCCTGGATGCTGAATCATTTCCTGTATACTCAAAGATCTTCTACGCTCAACTATTCTCTTGTAAGTTTCACATTTCTATTTTGAAACCAAGAAGCTGAGAAATACATGCTTTATTTCTTCAGGTGTTTCTACATGCTAAATATTCACACAGTGCTGTGGTCACCCCTGCTACTGCTGGACTGAGAGGAGAGGTGGGGTGACAGGAGGGGCCCTGGAAGTTAGGTTCGTTTTCTCCTCATAGGTTCATTTTATACCTGTCGGTACTTCAGGCTCTGCCTTTTAGCACAGGTTGGAGCCTGGTCATGTCCAGATCCAGCGGGCGTCTGGGTCTCTCTTGATGTCACTTACTTCCATGAGAAAGCCTTCCTGGCTCCTGCTACCTGGATGAAGTCTCCCTGCTGGGGACCATCAGAATGCTGGGTGCTGGCAACGCTTATCACATGGAGCCCAGCGCTGCTGCTCTGCTTTGCAAGACCGCACGTGCAGAGACGGTGTGCTCTGTTTGCTCTTGTACCTGAGAGCCTGGCACCTGCTAGACATTTATCAAGATGACCTGAATGAATGGATAATCGAATAAATGAATCTGATTACTTTGGAGACTGCTAAAAGGTCCCTTGATGCCTAGCTTGGGTGTCTTTGTCTCTTCCATAACTGGAGGGACATTTTGCTTTGTTTTCCTCCTGCCCTCTGATTGTGAAAGATGGTTACGACTCTTCAGCTGTGAGGCTGAGGTGCCTGCAAAGCCCTCCTCTCCTTTGTTTCCAAAGAAGTATTATTTATCAGTAAGAAATAGGGTCAGGGGACTCCCTGGAGGACATCAAAGGTTCTTTCTGGGAAAGCTAGGCTGTAGAGCTATTTATTTTTTCATTTTCCTCCCTCCTTTCCTTCCTTCCCTGCTTCTGGTACTAAGGATTGAACCCAGAGCCTTGCACTAAGCTCCATCCTCAGACCCTTTTTTAAAAATTTGAGACAGGGCCTTGCTAAGTTGCTCAAGTGGAACTAAAACACTTGCATTCCTCCTGCCTCAATCCGTCAGACTGCTAAGATCAAAGGCATGTGCTACTATTTCTGAGTATCTGGATGTTCTTTTTTTTTAATGAGTTCATTAATTCCTTTGTTTGTCTTAGGTGTTCTCAGCCTAAATGTAATTAAAAAAATTTTTGTTTACTAAGTGTCTACAGGGTCTACAGGGTTGCAGGGTCTCACTATGTAGATCAGACTCATAGTGATCCATCTGTGTTCAACCTTCCAAAGAGCCGGGATTACAAGCTCTTGCTGCCATGTCCAGTCTCAATCACCATCTCAGCATGCCCCACGGGCAGGGCCAGCATGGCACACCAGTGATCAAACCTTGGCTGCTGTGTCTGCCTAAGCAGGCGTTTTAATCTATTTTTATATTAATTTTATTAAGAAACAAATAGTAATGAGACAGTTTCAAAACAGGATAGTAGGACAGTTACAATAATTAATAC
>NDGN011189886.1:0-15878 GCA_002564285.1 Tympanoctomys barrerae | reverse complement strand
GCTTTGCTAAGCTTGTTCTAAGTAGGTGCTTTAGACCACTGAGCCATCTCACCAGCCCGGTAACTAACTTCTATATGGTGGGGTTTACAAAGTGAAATGTTTGATAGCAATAATGTAGAGGATAGAAGAAAAATGGATATGTAAGTACTGTGTACAAAGACTTACTTCAACAGGCTTGATACAGTTTCCTTGGAAATCCTGCCTGTATAGTTGGCCTTGAAGTCTGAGAACTTGGATTTCAAGAGGGTTCTCAATCATCTCCAGGACTGTTAAGAATGGCTTGTTGTGCTTAAACTCTTTTCATTTAAGTAATGTGACTTATTTGCTTCTTTTCCAGGAGAGTGGAATTTTGATGCATGTTAAGCAAGGGGTCTATATGATTATATCCAAAAAAAACTCTTGGGCATGCCACATCTACTGACCTTTTCTGGTAGACAACATCTCACATGTCATCACAATTCATTGCTAGATGAATTAAGGGTGTATGTGATGTCACTAGGAAAGGATACTTAGAAACTTGTGTCTGGTTTCTTTCAGACTTGCTTCATATGTCTTTTCCATTTCCTAATTTTGCTTAGTATCCTTTCACTAAAATAATGCACAGCTGTGGGGATGATTATATGCTGGGTCCTCTGAGTCTTCATAGTAACTTTTTAAACCTCATGGTATCCCTGATGTAACTGGTAAATTTAATTTTCATGCATGAAATGGTTTCATATCACTTGAAGATATATTGTGATAAGCCATTATGTATTTAGTGTATGTAATAAAGTTAAACAAAAAATAGATTACAATGAGTACAACCACGAAAATCAATTAACACATAAAATATTCAATTGCTCAAAAATGGCAGAAAAATAGTAAAGAGCAGAAAAAAAGAAAAAAGAGTAGAAAAAATAAAATGATAGATTTAAATTTATCAAATTAAAAAATAGATGTAAGTGGTCTAAATATTTTAATCAAAAAACAAAGTTGGACTGGACACAAAAATAAGATCCAACTTTGTGCTACTTACAAGAAAACTATTGATTGATTGACAGGATCTCACTCTGTAATTCAGGCTGGCCTTGAACTCAGTATGTAGCCCAGGATGGCCTCCAATTCACAGTGATCCTCCTGCCTCAGCCTCCCAAGTGCTGGGATTACAGGTTTGCACCACCACAACCAGCAAGAAGCCCACTTTAAATATAAATAGATCTTTTCTTTTCTTCTCTTCTTTCTTTCTTTTTTTTTTTTTTTTTTGCAGAGCTGGGGCTTAGAATTCACGCCCTTGCGCTTGCCAGGCAAGTGCTTATTCAACTGATCTATCTCCCCAGCCCCCATATAAATAGATTAAAAGTAAAAATATAGAGAAAGATAACACGCTGATGCTAATCAAAATAAAGCAAGAGTATATTAGTATCAGACAATGTAGATCTGAGAGCAAAGAATATTATCAGTAATAATGAATGTAATTTTACAATCATCAATACCTCAATTCATCAAGACATAACAATCTATAAACATTTATGTACAAATAGAGCTCCAAATATAAAGAGCAACAAAAATAAACAGAGAAATCTATAAAACATACAATTATAGCCAGAGACTTAAATATCTCTCAGTAACTGAAAGAACACATACAGAGAAAATCAACAACATATAGAAGCCTTGACTAAAACAATCAAAAGATTTGATATTTATTAAACTGTTTACCATGAAACAGCACACTCATGAAAAACATCCCATGTGTATATATGAAACACATCGGGATAGACCATATTTTGAATGATAAAATATTCTGCATGAATTTAAAAGGACTAATGATAGCATATTCTCTGACCACAATATAATTACATTCAGAAATAAGCCTTAAAATTCTCAAGATATTCAAGACATAAGACATAAAAAGACAAACTGGGGGGTTGGGGAGATATCTTGATAGTTTAAGTGCCTGCCTGGCAAGCACAAGTACCCCGGTTCAACCCCAAGTACTGCTTGCCACACTGGCCCTGGATCCCCAGCCACACCAAGCTGGCTACTGAAACTGAGCGTGGTGGTGCACACCTGTAATCCCAGCACTAGCGAGGCTGAAAACAGGAGGATCACTACAAGTCCCAGCTGTGTAGTAAGACCCTGTAGACCTGTACTAAATACATAAAAAAGGGGAAGAAAACAAGAAAGGTCTCAAATCAATGATCTCCATTTTTATCTTAAGAAATTAGAAAGTGAAGAAAATCTCAAGCCAAGCAGTCAAAGAGACATAATAAAAGTCAGAGAAATAAATGGTAAATAGGAAAAGAACAGTAAAAATTAATGAAAGATTTAATAAAATTAAAACTGATAAAGATCTATACAGACTTAAAAGGAAATTAGATTTTTTCTTTATACTGTATCAGCTATACAGTATAAATTAGTAAATTAACTAAATTAATTTACCTTACTGACTCTTCTTTGAGAATTCTTTTTCACAATTCCCTTTTTTACTTTATAGCTACTAGAGTCACATCACTACAGATATTATATCATAATGGGTTATGTGGTCAGGCATATCAAGTGCATGACCCTGGGAAAATTATGTAACTCCTCTTTCAACTTCTGCTTCTGCAAAAGAGGACACATGCATCTTACTAAGTTGTGGTGAGGATTTAGATAAGGTATTAGCACAGTATCTCATACATAGTAAATGCTCAATAAAGGCTACTAATTATATATGAAACCAAATACAGGTTGGTTAGCCCCATTCTTCTTGTCTTTCTGCTAACCACTGCCAGGTAACTATCGCTCTTTTTACTTTACACATTTCTCAATCACTTTAAGGAATCTTGACAGCGACATGGACTTTCCATCACGTTCACTTCTCACTGACCTCTGTTGTCTATTACTATTCATTATTATAAAAGCCCATAAGCTAATTAAAATTAAAGTACAAACTATCAAAATGTCTTTTTTCTTTTCTTACTGTACCTTTATTCGAGACTTCTTACTTTTTAAATTAAAAATTGTGGTAAAAACACATAACACGAGACCTGCTCTTTTAACAAATATTTGCCTCTGCCAATCACCACTTTAGCATATTTTGATGACTATGTTAGAAGCCACGTATTAAGTGGAATCATGCAATAATTATCCTTTTGTGATAGGAATTTTTTACTTAGCATAAATGTCTCAAGGTTCATCCATATTATAGGATATGATGAGGCTTCTTGTTAAGACAGAGTAATATTCCACCACATATAGATGCTCCTTGACTTACGGCAGGGTTTATGGATGTATAAACTCATTTTAAATTGAAAATACTGCATGTTGAAATGCACTTAATATACGGGACCTGCCAAGCATTACCGATTAGGCTAGCCTACCTTAAACTTGCTCAGAATATTGACATTAGCCTACAGTTAGACAGAATCATCTAGCACAAAGTCTTTTTCATGATAAAAGCAATCTATAAAATGGGAAAAAATATTTGCAGACTAGTGGTTAGTTGATTGAGTCAACTTCAGAAGTTCAGAAGCTAACTAAATTGGCTCACCAATTCTACACTCAAGGGCACAGAGAAGCCACCCTAGTGTGGCCCATCACCTAGAAGGTATAAAAGGGAGATGAGGAACAACAGAGGCTTCCATTCTTCAGACAAACTCCAATGTTTGCCTTCTAAGACTGTTGTCTCCTGGCTTCTAACATAGACTCTGGCTTTTGCCTTGGATCTTTCACTTTTCTGTCATAGACCCATCATCCTCCTGATATGGACTTGCACAGAGCAACTGTAGTGAACTCCAGACCTTGGACTGAATCCCTCAATCTCCAGTGTGCAGATGCCCTCTGCATGCTTTCTTATCTCTGACTGACCATCATAGCCAATCTTGTCATTTCTTACATATTTGTATGTCTTGTGTTATAGCTGTTTCTCTAGCAAAACCCTGACAGGTACACAGACCAATCATATCTCAATGGAGTCAATATCTAGAATATGATTTAAAGATGTAATGCTTGAGAGGAAAAAAAAAAAACCCTTAAACACTCCCCTCCAAACAACTGAAAACTCAAAACCAAAGAGTCTCTGGATCTGTCAGACAGGAATTGAATTCTGGGACTGTAAGTTGCAAGATATATAAACAAAAACAAGGCATTTAGTATCTTTAGGTCTCAGTTTCCTCACTACCATTATTTACATCAAGGAGCGGTGGCGATTACGTAAGAACACATTCACAGCTATAAGCACTGTGCATACAAAAAAGAATTCCAATAAATAAATGGAAGCTATCATTTTTACACCAGTTTAAAAGGATCTCATGCTCAATCTTTATTCAGGTGGTTTTTAAAATTTACTCATTTTAGCTATATGTAATAATGGGTTTCACTTCAGCATATTCATCTATGTTTATAATATACTTGGAGTACATCTGACTCCATTCTAACACCCTACTTGCTCTTCTATTCCTGATTACTTTCTATTTTCATGTTGTCTTTATCAAATTTCAACTTTCTATCTATCTAAATTTGATATGTGAGTTACTCAAAAATTCAAAGTATGATTTTTTTCAAAGTAAAATGAGCCTTCTCCCTTTGTTATTCCCATGTTAACAGAATATATTAAGACATTTATATATTTTTGGTGTTAAGTCTTCTTACTTTTCATGATGATCTCCAGTTCCATCCATTTTCCTGCAATGACATGATTTTATTCTCTATGGTTGAGTAATACCCTATTGTCTGTGTATAAATAAATATGTAGGTATGTATACCACATTTTCCTTAGCCACTCTTTAATGTATGGACACTTAGGCTGTCTATATAGTGTAACTACTGTGAATTGTGTTGCAATAAACAAGGGTATATAGCTGTGGTGGATTGCTAACTGGTGGTCAACTTGTTAACACCCAACTGAACTGAACTAGCCTGGTGCTGGGTGTAGGAGGCCCACCTGAGGACTGTAGCCAGCAGCATAAGGGGCAGAACTAGAGAAGCTGTTGGGAGGCTGGTAGGGGAGCTAGTAGAAGCTGTTGGGGAACTGTTGGAAGCTGCCAATTCTCTTGGGCTAGTCTGCTGAGAGACCTTGTCTTGCTGGATTTCTCGGTGAATTTGGCTGCTCCCACTGGAAGAGGAGCTCGGGACCTCACCGTCGCTGAGAATGGCTATGGTTCACACTGGCAGCACCTGGCTCAGGAGAGGAAGACGGTGCACTGCTCAGTAACCTGAGAAGCTTGGCACGCTGGCTTTCCTGATAGGAGCTTGGGACCTTACTATTGCTGAGACTGGCTGTGGTACTTTTTGGGGGAGCTCTGCTTCTTTTGAGCATCAGTTTCTGGCTCCAGTGCAGCTCCTCAGCTGCTAGCACAGACCCTTCGTCCTGTTTGCACAGACTTTCTAGCTTCCCAAAAGTCTTCCCAGTGCAGATCTGTGAAACACGCCTGCATGAGACACTGTCATGGGCTCCTGCCCTCCAGCTGGACTGGAGGGAGGCACTGTCGTGAGCTCTAGGTCTTCAGCTGGACTCATGTAAGGCGTGATTGTGGGATCCAGGCCCTCCGCTGGATTCTTTGGTCTTTTGTGTATAAACAGATTTCCTGCACTCTTTATGCATGATTCTTTGGGTGATTCATTGTAAAATAATCTGTACTGTATTGCTCCTCTTGCAAAACCCCAAATTATGATGGTAGGTATCTTTAAAATATGCTGACTTCAATTCCGTTGAGTATACACCCATTACTAATTTAAAGGATTAATAAAAATAGCTTTAATGGAATAGCTGGATCAAATGGTGGCTCTATTTTTAGTTTTTTGAGGATCCTCCATACTGACTTCCTTAGTGGCTATATGAATTTACATTACTACCAAAAATATATAAATATCTTAATGTATTCTATTAAGATGGGAATAACAAAGGGAGAAGGCTTGTTTTACTTTGAAAAAAAATCATACTTTGAATTTTTGAGTAACTCACATATCAAATTTCAGCTTTCTCATTGATCTTACAGGAAAATATCTGGTGAGAAAACTCCGGAGTTGGTCTTGTGTAAGATTTTCAGGAAGAGAAAAAAAAACTTTTAGAGATTAGTAAAGGAAATTAACTTAACTATCAGTGTGAAGGAACTGGGTTTTCAACTTGTTGGAGGCTGCTACTGTTTGCATAGTTCCTAACATCTAGTACTTCAAAATCTAGGAGAAACATTAAAGTAAAATGTTAAAGATACAATAAATATTGTTAAAGTAATTATATAACTATATCAAAATAAGTTTAAATTAGCCTTGACCTTGAAGGCGGGACATGTATTTTTGTATATATGAAAACTGGCTGTTTATTATTATTATTGTTATTATTATTTTGGGTTTTTGAGACAAGGTCTTATTATGTAGGCCAACCTTACCTTAAGGTCATGGTAATCCTCCTGCTTCTGCCTCCTGCTTCTGCTGAGATTTACAGGCATTTGTCACCATGCCCAGCTGACGAATTTTAATTACTTGCAATTTAACAGTAACATTTCTAAGTGAACTCTGATTAATGAAATAGATACAGTTTCATAAATTAAATGTTCCAGTTCTATAATTTTATTACATAGGAACATTTTGTATAAAAACCTAGGTCACTTTATTGGATTAGAAATGTTTTATAAAGTAGTATCTAAATAACTTATTTTTACTCTTCTAGATTTAGCCACTGTGGGGGAAAATAATGACAAGGTTAACTGGGAAGTTGATTCTTTAATCTAATTCAGATCTAAACACTACATGACCAGTAACTATATAAGAAAATGCTCAAAACCACAATGACATATCATCTCATTCAGGTTAAAAAAGCTATTTTCATGGAACAAAATGCTGGCAAGGATGTGGAGAAAGAACTTGTTGACATTCTGTCAACTTGAGATGTTGGAAGCTTGGCTGGATTGGCTTGGTGCTACCATGCCCTGGTGTGTGACAGCTCTGCCCTACGGCGGGGAGGGCCTGCCCTAGAGTGAGTGAGCACAAAAGGGGTAGACAAAGGAGTGGAGGAAGGCTTCTGCTCGTGCCACTTCTTTGGAGGAGTTTGATTGACACAGCTGCGCCCCTTCAGAGGCACTTGGATCCTTGCAGCAGCTGCCACCACTTCTTTGGAGGAGCTCTGGTCTTTGTAGTCAGCATGAGAAAGAGAAGAGAGGCTTGACAGGCGCCACAGCTGCTGCTTCTCCTTGCTTTTCATTGTTTTCTGCCACCATGAACTGCTACTGTCTGCCTTGGAGCCAGCGGAGTATGGACTGAAACCTCCAGTAACTGTGAGCTAAATATAACCTTTCCTTTCTTCATTTTGGGTGTCAGTATTTTGTCCCACTAATGAGTAAAAAGTAACTGAGACAGAACTCCAATACACTATTGGTAAAAATGTAAACTAGTACAGCTGTATGGAAAATGGTATGAGGGTTACTAAAAAAACAAAAAAAACAGAACCGTAAAATGGTCTAGCAATCCCGCTACTGAACATATATCCAAAAGAAAGGAAATTAATAAGCCAAGCGAAATATATAAACAAATGCCAAACATGGGCACTTGGACAATCATTGCCTCTGACAAGAGCCAAGATATGGAATCAATCTATTTGTCTATTAAGAGATGGATAAAAAATATAATAGACACAAATGGAATATTATTTGGTCTTAAAAATAATAAGTGTGTCACCTGCATGCAATAGCATGGATATAAACAGAGATTATGTTAAGTGCAGATAAAGTAAGACAAATACTGCATGCTCCTACTAATTTATATGTGGAAGCTAAAAGGCTGATCTTATACAAATATAGAGTAGAGTAACAGTAGCAGTTACCAGAGCCTTAGAAGGGTGAAAGGGAAGAGAGGACAATTAATGGGTACAGAGATGCAGTTGAGTAGGAGAAATATCTTGCAATGTTTTCTAGTGTAATGGGATAAAGGTTGACAGCACCTAATTGAATATTTCAAAACAGTTGAGATAACACTGATTGTTGCTAATACAAAGATCTGACAAATGCCTGAGGTGATAGACTTTGATCATTATATGCTATATATACACACTGAAATTTCACACTATACCCCACAAATATGTGTAATTACTGTGTCAATTAAAAATTTAAACAAAAAGTGTAAAAAGGAAAAGTCATGTGGAGTGATACACAGAGGAGGCTGAGGCAGGATGATTGTGAGTTCAAGGCCAGCCTGGGCTACAAGTAAGTCCTGGGCCAGATTAGACTATGCAGTGAAACCTTGTCTCAAAAAACCAAAGTATGAAAATCAAGCTACCATGAGAACTAGCCATTTCTATTGCTCCATCCCACAAATAGGAAGCACTCCTACAGGGTTTCTTGTCAAACAGTTTTGTTCTCATTAAGTTTATTTTTAATTAACGAGAAATATGACAAGCAAAAAAAAAAAACAACAACCAAAAACCAAAAACTATCAAAATGGCTTAATGTTGCATTTTTTTTACCATATTTAAAAAGACTTTTAATGACTTATTTTGTAGTCTCAGATATCTTAATTAGAATGTTCCTCATATTACAGCCTTTCTTTTAAATAGTGCCTTATTTAATATAAAGGGTCAATACCTATCTACTGGAAACTCATGTGGTTTATTAATTCTTCTCTTTCTCCTCTGTAAGTCTTGTGCAGGAACTTTTGTATATTAACTACCATCTGGGTTTTCAAATTCTAAAATGTAATTTATCAAATAAGCCCAGATCTGGTTTATATAAAACTAGTTCAATGGGCATTTGGAAAAAAGCATTCAGTTAAAATACCATATTTTCAACTTTTCAGATACTTTGTAGAAGAGCTGAGTGGGGTTGCAGGAAACAGCTTCATAGAACTAAAGCTTACAATCTGCCTATCTAATTTATATACAGGAAATTTCATGCTTGCAATCTGAGTTCCTGGATTTTGAATTTAACTAAGAAGAAGAAAATTTAATCTTACTTGAAACTAAAACAATGAATAATGAGGTAAAAGGACTAATGGAAATATTCCCCTGAAAATGTGAAAGCCCAGGCACTAACCAAGATGACTAACAGGCCTCAGGGACGTGTGAGTCAGTGGGCTAATACAAGCACATTTAGCTGCATGACTTGCATCTTAGTCAGCTCCATAAAGGACTCATTGTTTCAGGACAGTAAAGGACTTAGAAATGGTGTGAAGCACTGATGTTATTTGATAAAAATTAAGCTCATTGTTTTGACAAAGCCAAGTTAACTGTGGCAGAGCTAATTTCACATAAATTCTGCCAATGAATCAGACTATCATCTGCACATACGCCCTCCATCCTTGTGTCTATTAAAGCAGTAATAAACTAAACACAAAGGCTCTGAATAGTCTTTATGTAATGGTACTTAGTGAAAGTCCAAAGGAAACAAATTTATATTCAGAAATGAAGTTTTAACTAATAAGTATAATCTTAGAACAGTGTGGTTATAATTTAACACCAAGATAGATTATGGTTTTATGTAGCAAACAGTTTCTGTTTTGCTCTATGGAATGAGAGATTTCAGTAAGTTTCAGGTAGATAATTTCTAGCACAACTCCACTTTAACAAAATGGTGATTAAACATACAAACCCCAACTAATTTTAACTTGGAGTTAAAAACTTTATTAGAGCTAAATAAATTCAATTTAATATTCATCAACGATAGACTTTGGGACTAGAAAAGGCTCTCCTAGTATGTTAGCTAGCTATATAACCTGCATGATGTACAACGTAGCATGACTACTTCAGTGCTGAAGCCCATACTCTTAGATGTCTGACAGCTAGGAACTGGGTTACTTGCTGCAAGAGGATCCTTGCGAGTGTATTCAGGTGACCTCCCTATTGTTGGATTGGGTTCTGGAAACATCAATTTTGGTAGAACAGCTGTTTAAAACAGCTGTCTTAAAAATTTTAAAAAGTTTTTTTTTTAAACTAATGGAAGCAAATGTTAATATTCCACTTGAAGATCTGAGTTCTAGCTTAAACCCAACAAGTCCTGCTCAGCAGTCAAAAGACTACTACCAAAGTTACTAATGAGGTATTTATTAAATGAATTTGCCTATACTCTGAAAGCATATTCATAAACAACTTGTAATAAGCTCTTAAAATATATTCTTTGCATTCATGTGGAGAAACTCTGTGGTCGAGTCATAAATCTTATTTTCAATTATAAGAATTACCTCTAAACTAGTGTTTTATAAAGTGTGGTATGGGTACTCCTGTGGATTCTGAAAACATTTTCTGTGAGTCTTCAAAGTCAAAACTAATTTTACAATACTAAAAGATTATTTTTCTTCTTTTATCGTTATTCTCTCCCAACTGTACTTCTTCATAGCTTATACAATGTTAAATATAATAAATGCTGTTTAAAGATTTTAACAATCTCTTTATTAAAAATCTATTACATTTAACAACAACTAATACTTGACATATTAGTTTTAATTTCTAACATGGAAAATTCCAGCTTAACTCATATAAATAAAGGCTTTTTAGGATCTTCAAAAACATTTTAAAGGGATCCTAGGATTAAAAAGTTGAAGAAATACTGCTCTAAACAGAATAGTGCAAGACTTTATATATACAAAGCACTCAAGAAATGCTTGTCATGTCAAATGTTTTAGAGATATAACCAGCAGTTATGATTTCAGACTGTACTTGGAATCAATTAGTCAATAAACTTAGTACCCCCAGATATGCATGATTACTATCTATCATGTCTGAAGAAATGTTTAAAAAATGATTTGATACATCTTTGAGTAATACCTTAAAATTAGAAAGGTATACCTTTATTCTAATACGGAAATACGTATTTCATGCATACTAAAACTTTTCAGTAACTATTACTTTCGGAGAGAATAAGGTAACTATATTTCAATCATAATCAGAATAAAAATAAAGCTGAAGTATGCCTTACTTTGTAAATTCTTTTAAATGAAATTAGGAAGGATGATGTTTTTTAAAAATCATGTCAAGAAAATAATGTTAACATTTTCTTAAAATAAGGTACACTATGTTGGATATAAATAAAGTTACAGAGGCCTGACATTGAAAGAAAACTTCTGTTCATGACTGCTTTCTTTTCTCCTTAATGAACCTTAAGTCACATCTCGTAATCAGTAATCAAGATAACAGGTTATATTTTGAGGAAGAGTTATTTCCCAAGGTCTCTAAGTTTTGAATTAGTGTATGCTGATTTTATTTTATTTCATGTATTTGGTTGTTACAAGGTCTCACTGTGCGGCTTGGATTCATGGTGACCCTCCTGCTTTCAGTCTCTCCAGCACTGGATCACAGGCATGCAGCACCAACTCAGCCTGCCGTGGGGGCAGGGCTGGAACACGGTCTCTGTGCTTGCGCAAGGTCGCCTAAGCAGGCTCTTTAGCTCACTGAGCTATCTCCAGCTGAGCTATCTCTCTGGCCCTAGAGTATTCTAATTTAGAAGTCCCAAGTATGTCGAAGTAAACATTCTGTCTCTTACGGATAAATGCATCTCCCTGAATGGTATGTTCAAATTATTTAGACAGCTAAGGGGAAAGCTCTTGAAAAATAAAGACAACCTCAAGGGACTGATATACTAAAGTTCTAGCACCTCCATCCCTGGACAAGGTTCAGCTTAAAATTTAAGATAAACAATAAGCTGAAATATTTTTTACAAGGACTCTTAAATTAGCATCATTATAAATGCATTATTCAGGTTGAGAGCTTACCAAAGAGGTAGGTATGCTTTGGAAAAATTCTTAGCTGTATTTTTCTGTGTGTGTTCAGGAGGAAGCTCAATACAATGGAAGGTAGACTAAATCTATGTCTGCGTGTAAACATCAAGCTTATAAGAATGTATCTGACAAAATCTGAAATCTTTAGGTACTAGAAGTAGCTATGGGCTACCAAGTAAAGGCAGAAATCAAGTGAAGGATTCACAAAAATAACACAACTAAAATCTGCCAATTTTTCCCAACATAGTATAATACCCATTTTAAAAATTAGCTAAGCAGAAAATAATTTTAGAGTCAGTTTGTTTTTCAGTAATAAAATGAAAGGTGATATCAATGTGGCATATTTTTAAACAAGTCTTAAGGTGCTTAGAAGTCAGTAGTAGTGTCTAATTTTCTTATGCTGGGCACTGTGGAGTTAGCACATATAAATTATTTGGCCTTTTAATAGATTTCTTTAGTCTTTAAATTTTGTCAATGTAAGGTAGTACTTGATATAATTCTATTTTCTATACTGGAAATACACAGCTGCACATAGGAAGCATTTGGTTTACAGAAAACTGAAGACACAGTAAGCAAGATGGACAAAACAATTAAGAACTAAGACTAATTTCTTCCATATGAAAGGCTACATAAAGGAAGTGACAACTTGCAAATTAAAGTTTATCAACTACATTTCTATCTCTGAAATACAAAATTCAAAATTGTAAAAAATAAAAGAACTAAGACTACCACCGAGGCTACCAACAATGGTTGACTGAAGTTTGGCAATTGTAGCAATACCATCAATTATTTTATGTCACTGTCTGCTTAGCCAGCACTGAAAAACTGTCCATATAACGGCTTTTGGGATGGACAGCAGGCATGTATAAATTCCTTCCTGTGGGAGTTAAGCATGTTAGTTATTATACTGTGGAGGGTGTGGCATACGGCAAAGGAGAAAAAGGGGAGCAAAAATTCCAGGGTAAGAAAGCAAATTCTCTTGACTTAGCAGAAATATATATTGCTAGATAGTAGATGAAAGCTGACTAAATGTTAAAGCTAGCAGAGATAGTTTGGTTTATTTTGAGCAAACAAGAGGCATAAACACCAACAACAGACCCCTCAACAAGACCACTAGCATAATAAAATGATAGTTTTTGAAAAGATCAGGTTCCTTCTTACAGAAACATGAAGCATATCATGAAGGATTAAAAAAACAGATGCCTAACTTGGAAAAAAAAAAAAAGCTAAGTTGTTCAAATGTTGCTAGGACAGGATTGGCATTACTATATGAAACTTAAAAATACTGCATGCTCCTAGAAAAACTCCTAGAGTGAAAATTAAATTCTTTAGCAAAATACATGATTTGCATTAAATCTACCAACAATATGGCTAAAAATGAAAGTGATCAGTCTCTTCTGAAATCGAGGGTGTTCAAAAGGTTATTTCTTTTAACTACCATGTATGTACCCTTTATTTTCTTTCACAATTCCAAGGAATTGATGCTTGTAAATATTGGTGACTACAGTGTGTTTCTTTTTTCTTTTCTTTTCTGTATTTTAGCAAGGGTCGACAGGGCCTCGCTACTGTAGTGCACAGTAGATCAGAATTGTAGTGATCTGCTGTGTTCAGCCTTGCAAGAGCTGGTATTGCAGCTGTGTGCCACCACGCCCAGTCTCAATCTCTGCCTCAGTGCAGAGGGGCGGGGGCAGGGCACAGCAGGCCAGAGATCGAACCTCTGACCCCCGAGTCTGCCTAAGCAGGCGCTTCAATCCGCTGAGCTATTTGGCCAGCTCTAACAGTGTGTTTCTACAATGAGTAAAATGTATTTGTGGAGTTAGTTTCATTCTAAAATAGGCCATTTCACATTTTAAAGTAGGTTTTAAAATAGAAGGACAAAGAACTTTTTGAGTGTTGGCTATTTCCACTTGTGCTTGTGCACTGCAAAGCCCGGGCATGCTGCTAACCTCGTGAATCCTGCTGTATGCGTGCACCACCCATACTCTGTCTTGGCATTCGAAGAGACGCTCTCAAAGGTGTATGTCTCTGCTCATCCAGGTAAGCAAGATCTTCCAAGTGCGCAGAGCTGGTGGCTGACAAGACACAAAAGTTTAGTTCAGAGTAAGTTTAAAAAGCTTCTTTCATTTAGTCTTTTTCACCTAAACTTTAGATTCAGGGATTATTTGAATACAAAATACAGACGTACAATAAACTATACACTTATTATTATGCCTTTAAAAACTAAGTAAATTCGGGGCTGGTGAGATGGCTTAGTAGAACAAGCACTTCCCTGGCAAGCGCAAGGGCCTGAGTTCAATCCCTGGTTCTGAAAAAACAAAACAAAACAAAACCAAACCTAAGTAAATTAAAAACAATTTATGATTTCAATTAATTTCCTACTTTAAGATACGACATCTTAAATCTGGCTTTTAAAGATTCTATTACATTGAACAGGGATATAATATCTCCTCTTTTAAACAGAAACAAGTAAGCTAAACAAACATTAAAAACTGGGCCAGCAAGATGGCTCAGTGGCCTAAGCACCTGCTTAGGCAAATGCAGGAACTGGGTTCAATCCCAAGCACCACATGCCATGCCAGTCTTGCCCCTGGGTGCAGTGGTGCACTCCTAAAATCCCAGCACTGGGGAGGCTGAAAACAGGAGGATCACTAGAGTCTGGGCTGAACAGTGAGACCCTATACCAAATACATTTAAAAAACCCCACCTAATTTCATAAAGGAGTACTTAATGGTAAAAATTATTTCAGATGTACAGTGAAAATAAATTGCCAGACCAAGACCTTAAAAATGCCATTTGCTTCTGAATGCTTTAAACATGGCGAAGTAAAAAAAAAAAAAAATCATTTTGTATGTTTCAAATTAGAAGAAATACTAAAGTACTTGTTTTAGATACCTGAAAATATTAGTTGCCAATTTATAACCAGACACAGTTTAAATAGGTGAGAGCGAGATTATCTTTTTACGGCTGAAATTTTTATGGATGAAATATTTTGCCACCAAATGCCTGGACAGTACTTTATATGTGAGAAATTATATGTTGAGATTTATAGAAGATGACGTGGTGATCCTCCTTGAATCCACCAATAATATATACCACCATATCTAGTGGCTATTTAGTAAATGAGCTTTTCTTATAAAAATAAAGGATCAAGAGGAAACAAGCTAAAGTTCTCTCTGCATAAGTAGGTAAGTAAAGTTATATCCCTAACTTAATAAATATGTTTACAGTGATTGACCTTGGGTAATGATGCATATTCACTGATTTGTTTGTGGATTTACTCAATAAATGTAACTTTTTGAGACAATGCCTTACTGTGTAATTTAGGCTGGTCTTGAACTCACTACGTAGCCTAAGCTATCTCAAACTCTAGTTGATCCTTCTGTGCTAGCCTCCCAGTGGCTGAGCTTACAGTTATTTCTGGCTCAAATGTAACATTCTGTTTTTGGTGGTGATACTGGGGATTGAAGCCAGGGCCTTGTACTAAACTACACCCTCAGTCCCTCAACCTCTCCTTTTAAAAACTTGAGACAAGGCTTTGCTAAATTATCCAGGCTGAGCTTGAACTTTCAATCCTCCTGCCTCAGCGTCTCAAAGTGCTAACATTACAAGCATGTATCACTAAGCCTGGCATTGAATCACAACAATACCATTAATCAGTCTATAGCAATAGTGGAACATCTATGGCATGTCTTTCACAGTGGGCTGTTTGTATCACTGAAAGCTCAAAAAGGTTTGTCATCACTGTCTATGAAAAAGATGACACAAAAAATTTTATAAAAATACGTAGCATGTAACATCCAAGAGAATATTCCTGTTAGAATTATAGGAACAAACTTTTTTTTCCCCCTCACTCCACAGTTCAGACTCATAGTGATCCTCCTGTCTCAGACTCCCTCCTGCTGGGGTTACAGGTGTGCACCACCACTCCTGGCTGCAGGGCTGGCTTTGCATGCAGGTACCTGGGATGGAACTCGGGACCTTGTGCGCAATTGCTAAGGAGGCACTTAGGCCGCTGAGCTATTGCCCCAGCCCAGAACAAACTCTCTCTTAAAGGTTATTGTATCCAATGCCTGCCTAAAGTCCATTTCCATTCTCTTTCTTTTTTAAAAATTTTTTTATTAACTTTATTGAAAATCAATAATTACAGATCATATTAAAAATTTTGAAACATGAAAGATATAAGATGTAGACAGAGTGAATTTTAGAGAAATATTTCTGAA